>ML781556.1:20616-36069 GCA_009831015.1 Picea engelmannii | reverse complement strand
TTTCATCCCCGAGACCAAGCTGCGGAACAAGGTGAGTGGATATTTCACCACTGAGTTGCTCACAAGGGTTTGTACAGCAAACCCCCAAACTGAATGCTCAAGAGCAATAGAAAATGCTAATCCAAAACCAGAATGAGTAATAGATGCACACCAGCCTCTTACTTATACTTTTCCTTCTAATTCTCTGTTGAGTTAGGTTAACTCCCAGGGTTAATCTTCTATTCTTCTGTTGAGTTATCTTTTACTCCTTTCCTTTTCCTTTCTTAAGTCAACTTAAAAATATAACTTTTAACTTCTTGACTTTTTCCCCCCTTCAGTGTGAGACTATGACCTAGTGGGGGTGCCCAGGCCACTGAGTCTCCTCATTACCTCTCTAAGAGGTGGGGGACATTACACTTTCTCTCTTCTCCACCATAACATGCAGGGTTTTATAACGGAAGGTGTTAGGGACTTGGGATATTACTGCATTACTATAATAATAACTTGTCTGGTATAGGGGATGTTTTGGATGCTTCCAACACCTGAATTGGGAATGACTAATATAAGAATTGATGGGATACAGAGATGAGATGTCTACATCAGTTTTCATGGCCATTACAAGCCTCCTCCTGGGGATAGATTCAACCCTTCGAAGTGTCAGCTGAAGCTAGAGGTGAATTTTGAAGGTTTGTGTGTCCTTTGGTTCCTTGTGCTTCTTCAGAGCGCTAACATGTCCATAGGTGGCCCTAATCGCAGAGGACGCAGACACAAAGGCCAAATTCCTGTCACACGGACTCAACAAGGAGTAGAGGAGTCTGCAAGTGTTTTTCAGTCTCAAACTCCACCAAAGATTCAGGCTTAGATGGAGCTAGCCGAAGCTAAGGCATGATTGGATAGACACTTGATCCAAGACAAGGAAATGGATGCAACAATTCTCTCATGGGTTCAGGGCACTTTTACCTCCAGAACCAAGGAAATAAAGTATCATAAAATAGTGGACCTTTACTAGCAGATAAAGACCATGATGGGTAAGGTTCTATTGGAAAGGAACAAAGCCTACAACAAGATCATGCTCAAATTGGATGACATGCAACTGCAAATCAAAGAGGTGGACTATAAGATTTCATTTCTAGCAAAGTAAATGGCGATACTGGACTTCACAAAGCCTCGAGACGCCCACCAACAAGTTCCTGAAGATGTTGCAAATACTCCTGCTATTTGATTTTCTGAATGTTCTAATCATTGGTTTTTTGGATTTTTTACTATAGAGGCAGAAGTTCGTTGGCCTCAACTCTGCCTAGCTGTCCAATCACAGGGAAATGGTTTTTATGTCTTAGAAATTTTGGATGTAGTTCATGATTTAACTCTCTATCTTAGACAATATGGACCAATACTTTACTTTTCTGTTGTTGGTTTGGTTTCCCCAGTGGCAGACCAACAACATAGAGCATGTATAATTTTTCTCTATTAATATAAATGTCTTCCATCTAGCTTACAGAAAAAAAAAAAAAAATAAAAAAAAAAAAATGTTTTGTGAAATTGTTATTTTGAATTTTTCCCTTCTTGAAGTGTGTTGCATCATAGACATGGAACTTTTCTAACTTTGCATTGTATCACATAGAAGATGCTTTTGGTTGCAATATGTTGTGGATCTTGAAAGTTTTTAAAGTTGTGACATAACACAATCTAGCAAATTTTAAGAGCTACAATACAATGTACTTAAGATTCTTCTCAATGAAAGTTAGCCCAAAACATTGAAAAACAATTTGAAAAACATGGATGGGATCCTGAAAAAGAGTTTGGGACTTACTTAAAGTGAAAATTCTCTAAGTTATGATATAAAAGCTTGACAGACTAGCTCCCTTGGCCAAAGACAGAAAAAAAAGAGGGGCCCAACCCTCTTTTGTCTTTATGACATGACAAAAAAAAAAGGTATGGGAAGTTGTTGCTTGCTCAACACCATTATAATTAATTTTGAAATATGGAGGATACATATAACTTTATTTTTACTTATATATATATATATATATATATATATGTGGGGGGGGGTTATAAAGTAAAAATGTGTATTTTACTAATATATGTATGTTGGTTGAAAGTAAAAATATTTATTTTTTTATCAATATGTGTGTGTGGGGGGGGTTATGAAATAAGATTAAAAATTGTTTTGATTGTTTAAAAACTCAACTTCTTTTCAAATAATAAAATAGGTTAATGGCCCAACACCTAGAGGCATTTGGTAGGAGCTAAATGTTTATCCCTTTATAATAAAATAGGTTAATGGCCCAACACCTAGAGGCATTTGGTAGGAGCTAAATGTTTATCCCTTTATGAATTATTAGTGAGTCATTTCAGGTGGCATGGTTTCTCTTGAATAATTGTGATGAGTTAGCCATTAATAAAAAATAATGGTTGTTCTCATTAGTGCTTGACTAATAAGTTATGATATATATATATATATATATATATATATATATATATATATATATGATGTTTGACATTTATTTTTTAAGTTTATTATTTGGGCGGCAATTCAGGAAAGTTCACATTATTAATTTTATTTCATAAAATCATTTTCTAACTTGTATAAAGATGTATGGTGTATTTTGAATTGATTTATTGTGGACAGGAGAAATGATACCTTCTCACCTTTTGATATTTTAGTTTTTTTATTTAATTAATTAATCTCATTGACAAAGGTGAGTTGATATTGGATATTTTAATATTTTAAATTAAATGAAAATAATATTTTTTATTTCTAAATTTAAATTATTTGATTTCTGATATAACTTTATTACTCTTCTCTCTATATATAATTATAATTTAAAATGGACATTAAAATATTTTATTTATGATCAATATTAAAATATTGTATTTGTGATGACAATACAATTACACCTTAGATATATCATAAAATTTACATAACAAATCTATAAAATAAATTTACTCAATCTATACAATACCACTTACCTTTTAACTTACAATACACAACAAGGTAACAACATTGACCATCAACATACAACTAGATGAAACACAACTTCACCTTGATAGCTATCCTCAACCAAATCTCACCCTTAGTTGTAGCTTTCTCATATATGTTTTACCTAAATTAATTTGCAGGACCCGTGCTCCTCCATTCTAAGAATTGAAAGGAGCTGTGTATCACCTACAATAAGGTCACCAATGGCCCCCACACAAGCTTTTTCCTCCATTCTAAAGGACCTATGTATCACCTACAACAAGGTCACCAATGGCCCCCCACATAAGCTCTTTCCTCCTCCATTCTAAAAATTGAAGGGACCTTGTATCACCTACAATAAGGTCACCAATGGCCCCCACGTAAGCTCTTTGCTTTTCAGCTAATGTGTGGCACCTTTTGCTTTCCCACTGGGTGTGGCATGGCACCTCTCAAAACCTTTCCAACCCCTGTTCATGTGGCATTATGCTTTCCAACTAGTAGTGTGTGGCATGCCTAGACCCACGTTCAATCCCCCTAGACTTACCTCATTATCCTGAACACCTTGCTTGCATTCCCTCCACACACATCACAATAATGGGGCATCCTCCCCTTTTTCCTTTACTCGTTTGTCACATGATTTTAAAACAAATAAAAATATCAGAGGAACAACAAAGTCGTACCCATGGCCCTGGATTTTTAACAAAAATGCCAAAGCTTCTCCCTGACAAAGTACCCACTCCCATCACTATCAATATTCCGATAGATAGCTTTGCATCCTAAATATAGTGCCCAAATCTGAGCCTCAGATTTATGTAAAATGGCGAAGAAGGAAAAGAGGAGCAGCAGCAGCAGCTGCAGCAGGGAAGAAGAGGAGGAAATCGTGAAAGCCGCGGCATGGGCCTGGTATCTCCACGGGTCGGGGGCAACCATCCGACCGCTCAAGGAATCGAACCCTCGCGCCGCACAGTCCGCCGCCAGGCCTTCCAGATTCAAGATCGAATCCCTGGCCCTCTCTGGTTCTCCGTCCCGCAATATGCGCCGGGGACGCTCGATGTCGCTCGACAATTCCGGCGATTTCCGCGGTGCACAGAGGGTTTTCACCCCGAGTTCTCTGTTGGATTCCTACGAGATGGCGGTGGTTTCCAGGCAGCTGGAAAGCGGTTTGTCGGACGCCATCTCTCGTGGTAAATCGGTAGCTCGCCTGAGCGGGAAATCGTGGATCGATCGCGGGATTTCTGGGGAGCTGTGTAACAGTAACCCATCCAAGGTTTCTCGGCTCCATAAAACCATGCGCGTGCCTGCCATGTGCAGTTCGACGAGCGTGTTTGTCCCGGGTGAGATGGAGAGCGTTAGAAAAAGGCCCCAGCACAAGAAATGGCAGTCCGGGCTTCTGTCTGGCTTAGCCAGAAAAGTCCTGTTCCTATCTGATTTCTACATAAAATAAAATCCTGAAAGAGGCCATTGTTATTGCTGCAGCTGGTTATATAATCCTGTCATGTCAACGGGGATTGTATAATATCTAGGGTTAGGGTTATTGATGAGTTGACGTAGCTGCCAACTTCATCTAATTCCATGAATTTTTGGTTTGGAGTAGCTTGTGTTGGCATTTTCTTTTGAACTGGAATGACATTGGATTCTGGCATATGAACTCAACTGAGGGAGAAAGGCCATAACTTCTAGAATGCCAAAACATGCTGTTTATCCCTTGTAAACAGATAAGGTTAAGATGCTTTCTTCCTTACTAATTTCTACAAAGTTAATCCTGCTCCAGTCTGTGTATCTCTGATAACTATGTATAATAAAGCTTTAGCGCCATTGATAACTGTGTGGAGCTTTCTGAAAAATCCTCCCGGGGTAATAAAAAAAAACGGTTTTCCGGGACCTGTACATACCAATGTGTTGGAGAATGCCTAAGCTCCACAGTGCAGGCAAAATAGCAATGGATTGATCCAGTAAATGATGCTCTGCCAGCGTTGAGATCTTACTTGTCATGAGTTCTTGTTCTAACTATTCGATTTCATATGTTTACTGCGTTTTTCAATGCTGTTTTGTTTTCTGAATTCTTGTGTATGTAGTGATAACTAGAAAATTCTTACAAAATGGTCCTTAATTCAAAGATCAAACTGGGATCTCTGATAGATAAGGTGTTAATTAACATTAGTTAGTAGTTGTTTATTTTTAGAAGTTTTGTTAGGTGTTGTTTAACTGTTCTATCAATTTTTTTTTTTTTGTCATAATCTAGCGACATAAATCTGTTGGAAATCACTATTTTTTGTTGTTTAAAATTTAACATGTTGAAAAACTTTTGGAGCATTATAACTGTATAGAAATAATCATTCAAATCTGGGGATTTAACAATTTTCTTGCCTATTTCAGTCAAATATTACAGGAAAAAATTATTTAGTAGAAAGTTGTTCAATAATTGGCAAATAATTAATTTAAAGTTTTTATTTTTATACATTTTTTGCTTTAAAAATTGATTAAAATTTTAGATAAATAATTGGTTCAGCATACATATTTCCAGTATCCTAAAATTTTGGAAAGTGTTAAATTTATTTATGGATTTAAAAATACAATTTTTAAAATTAAAATTTTGCCAACAATTGCATTGTCTAATTTAAATAGTAATCACTTAAAAAAATATAAAAAAATAAAACATTTAATAATATAATATTTTAATTTTATTTTAATTTTTTTACTTTTCAATAAAAATGTAAATGCAAATATTGATGTTAAAAATTGATAAAAAGGATACTAAGATTCAAATATCTTTTATCATATCATATTAATTGTGAATTAAAAATAAGATAAAGGTAGAGGATGTACATGTAAATATAAGAATTATATTTTGCAAAAGAGAGAACTTCAAATGTACAAAAAAGAAAAGCAAAATGTTCAAATCTCTTTTATTATATTATATTATATTAATATCTTTTATTATATTATATTAATGAAAAAATATTATATTATATTAATGAAAATTTGAAAATAAAACTTAATTAAAAGTTTATATATCAAATAAATATATTTATTTACTATCACAGTTGTTAATTCACAGTTGGTGAATGCCGAAAGGTGGCTTACGACTGTGCAAATAACTGTGTGAATATCTAAACGCCTTAATACCTGTGCGAATATCTTAATATTTTTTAATCAAGTAGAAGTGGCAATAAGTTAGTGAACACAGTAATTTTTAAACATGATTAGGTAAATGTAAAAACAAATGTCTTTATAACAGCGCACAAGTTAATGGATGAAATCAGAGCCATTCATTTATTGTGACACTAAGAATATTCTAGGCATATTTAATTTTGTCCATAAAAAACGTATTAAGAACTAAAAACCTATTAAATGTGCTCATTATCAATAGATGTACGCCTTTAGGTGTAAATATATTAATTATCAAATAAATATATTTATTTAATATATTAATAAAAAGTTAAAAATAAAATAAAGAATATGCATTTAAATATTTATATTAAAATTTTATTAAAGAATTCTATTTTGCAAAAGAGAGAAGCTCGAATCTGCAAAAGAGAAAGGGAATCTGCAAAAGAGAAAGGAAAAGGTTCAAATCTATTTTATTCGTATTAATGGAGAGTTGAAACAGGGTTTAATTAATAGTGTACAGATCAAATAAAATATATTTATGGGAAAAGCGGAAAAGCCTCATTCAAGAGTTCGGGGACAATAAATGCTATAATATTTAAGCAAACATATCTTTTAGCATCACTAATTATTTATAATTAAATGTTTATTTATAATTAATTGTTATAAAATTGTTAGTAATAAGTGGAGGAAGATTGTCGTCCTTTGAGAAATAATGGATTTCATAAAATCAAATTGTTGATGTAAGGACATGAAGATTTTGAATAATAACCAAAAGAAAAATTAATAATAATTTTGATATCATAAATTGATATCATATAGGATAAATTTTATGATAGAATGGAATAGATTCTATCTCAAGGATATTGATAACCAAGGAATTTTATTAACATATTAAAAACATAAATGTATTTATTTTAATAAATGGAATTCCCATAAAGGTTAAGGATGATTCCTAAGTTTATATCTCTTTACCTTATTGAGGTATGCTTAATTAACTAGCTTGTTTACATTTGGATTTTGACAAAAGAAACATTATGTAAAAGTATGGAATTAACACACAAATATTTTGGTGATGGTACAGATTTAAATGAAGAAGAGACCTAGTTTTAAGAGTATAAGAAGAAGGGGGTTAATTTAAGAATATGCTTTTTAAATATATTATTGAGCCACAAAGCTCAAAGTAAACTTTAAGAACTCGATCTCTTTTCTCATTAATGTCTCAAAAGATCAAGGCCTAGATGTCACAAGAAGGTTTTAAGTGTATATACTCAATGCACTGGGATGCTAAAAGTTTGAAAATTACCTTAATAGTTTGACCCCTTTGAGCAAAGGATTAGTAGTGATTCCTTTAAAAAAACAAAAACTTTCGAACCTAACTAGTAATGCTAAAATCTATTTGGAAAAACTTCCTGCATGTATATGTTAATTTATCCAAGGTCCAAAATCAATGTTAAGAGAACTCATAAACAAATACATTGGCTACTTATGGAGTTCAAAAAAATTCAAGATAGATGTCACAAATGAGTAACTTAGACAACAATTTATGCTACCAAATACAAAGGGGAGTTAGGAAAAAAGGACCCTATGTGGATTCCTTGAGAACATCTTAGTATTTCCAATCAAACATGAAAAAGGAAAAAACTTGAATGGTGTCCTCTCTCAACCATGCTTAATGCTCAACTAGAATATATGCACTCTCTTAACCATTCTCAACTAGAATATATGCACTCTCTTAACCATTCTCAACTAGAATAGGTACAATATCTAGAAATTGATAAAAATAACATGGCTAACGATAGTGTTAATGTTTTTCATCCATTCATGAGAGGGGGGTACATAAATAACTTTTGAGACAATTAATTGGAAATGACCAAATTCATTATTCTCTAGATATAGTGGAAGGTATACAATAGATAAGATTGGTAAAAATAAAGATTATTTTAAATTTGGAGAATACAAAGATGTGTGGCACTTCCATCTCCTAATGCTTGGTGAATGGAGCCACATCTGAAGAAATGTTTCATAGAGAGGCCAAGTCTTATGGTGGAAAGGTAGACATACTCTCTTCTAATCCGAATTATAATGAGAACAACATGAAGGAAGAGATATAACAAGGAAATACACAAAGATATTTGTAAGGAACACAAAAATATAGTAAAACTCAGATTCTATTAATGACTATTTGGAATACAAAAGACTGTAAAATGTAAAGCACACAAGCTAGCTAGAATGATGGTATCTTATCTATAAAGAGAGAGAGATGTGTCGGCTATGCTCATTCGCAAGAAGTTGATTACAAAGAGGCCGAAAAGGCCTTTTAAACATAAAGAATCAAAGATAAAACCCTAAACATCCAAATCCCTAACATGAGAAGATGAAACACCAAAAGGTTTGTGGGCCCCAATGTTGTCAGTTGATACGTCAACTTCCTAAGCACGCAACTTTTCCATACGATCTTCGTTTGGGGCGCTCAATACCTCATCGGAAAGGTCTAGATGAGGAGTACACATTTCTTTGGACCTAGCATCTACCTTTAGCAACATGTCAGACACTGCCAAGCCAACAAAATGCCATTTAGTGCCTCAAAACGGCCCCGAAAGTTTGGGACCCGAAAAATAGTAGAAAAACTTTCAAGATGTGGAACCATTCTGAATTAGTTGAATAGGTGGGTGGCCACTAGTATCCACCTAGATTATTCCTCCTCCCTTAGGAAGCAATGGTCCCCATTGCATCAATTTCCTCAACTAGATGGGGAAACTTTTGTTGAATCTGACTCCCAGTGAGCCACATGCCCTCATGAAGAAGTTGGCATGCTTTGATGACCCAATAGACTTGGATGTTCTACTGGTATGTGCCCTTTGTATTGGTGTCCATGATACGATCAATTTTTTTCATTTTCAATGCAGTTAGGATTGAGTTTTGTAGGGGCCAAGTGCTTAGTCACATCTAAAGTGTCGAGGAGAGGTGGAAAATATGGGAGAAACAATTCCACATTAAATATTGGGTGAAAGCCAAGGAAAGGGGGATTATTAATTAAAAATTGTTCTCACCGACAGCCTTGGTGATGGTGTATGGCTCATATCAGAGTGGGAGGAGCTTCTGATGGGGTCCTGTGAGGTGCTCTTTCTTCAAATGCAACCATACCACCTGAAACTTGTGTGGTACCCAATGTTGATCATGGTGCTACTTGTACTTGGTGTTGGATTTCTACAAAAGGTCATGAAATTGTTGTTGAATGTGTTCAATTTGCTCAACAAATTTGGTTGCTTAATCAACCTCGGTCTGAGCATGGGAGGAATCTTCATGTGTAGTTGAAATGGGTGAAGATACGTCAATGGGGGCCAATGGTTGGAACCCAAAGCACACCTGAATAGGGTTGTGGCCAATAGAGTTGTGGAGGTCTGTTTTGTAGCTATGTTGAACATAATGAAGGCTCTCATCCCATGTATGAGGATGTTTTGAATTGTACATTCTCATGATATGGACAACCATCCTCTTGACCACCTCTGTTTGTCCATGTTGAATATTCAATTTTCGGATCAGATAATTATTTCCTTGTGATTTCAAATAGAATTGTATTCCATTGTTATCATATAATAATTACACATTGAAAATATCAACCAAAATAAATTGCAACGGAAACAACATAATCATAGAAAGATAGCCATGCATAGTAGACACAAAATTTTATCCTGGGAAACCAAAACTTGGGAGAAAACCCAACAACATTTCTTAGGAAGAATTCCAGCCAATAAATACATCACCATCAATATTAAGAAAATCGACACATAAATAATTTCTCCCTTGTATGAGGAAGATCTGTCAAAGGTAGTGAACCCTATACAAGATAGAACACCCCAAAATTTGCACAACTAGCAATTGGAAACTAGAAACTGGCAACTGCAACTATAACTGTAATTGGCAACTGCAACTGCAACTAGAAACTGCAACTGTAACTGTAACTGGAAACTGCAACTAGCAACTGCAACTCTAACTCTAACTAGTAACTGCAACTACAATTGGGACTTGCACACTTGATGAGAAGAGATGTGTTTTGTTTGAAATGAAATGATCAAGCCTTTATTTATACAATTCAAGTCACCTTCAATTTACTTGTGGGGCCGAATTGTACTTTTTTCTTCAACATCTTCTTTAATGCTTCCTAACGTTTCTTTAATGGTTTAATGGGCCTTGACTTGAATTCTTGGAATTTCTTCTTTTCTAGAAAATTTGTTCATGAGCCTTATTGATTGATCATCTCCTCATGTGCACATCTAATTAATAGAAAGCTCTAATGTTGAGTAGATCCACCGAGAATCCCCTCATCACAAGAGGTCTCTTGAGCCTACATATTCAACATTAGACTAGACTTGTAAACAAGTCAAACTTGCCCTATAAAAACTAGATCAGTCCATCCTGGAGCAAGCAATGTGAGAGCATCTCGAGTCTTTTTCACTCCTTGTCAAATCAGCGTGACTAATAGGAGAAATATTTCCCCTGGTCCATTCACCACTAGTTGAATCAGCATGGCCCTGTGAGTGAATGTATCATTCTCCCTTGTTCTAATTAGCATGACCAATTTGGGAGAGTGTTTTCCCAATGTTGCTAACTAGAGAAACATCGGCAGTCCATCGGTATGTGGGTGGAAGGCAGTCGATTTGGTCATCTTGGTGTCCATCATTGACCATGGGCTGGACCAAAAAGTACTCAGGAACCTACTATTTCGACCTAAAATAATGGTTTGTGGGAGCTCAAAATGAACCCAAACACGTTCAAAGAAAAGCTTAGCAGTGGCCTCAGCTATGATGCTCTTCTTGTAGGGTACAAAAATTACCATCTTAGTGAATCAATCAACAACCATGAAGACACATTCATTCCCATGCTTGGTTGAAGGCAAACTGAACATGTAATCCATGGAGATGGACTTCCAAGGCCTATTGGGAGTACGAAGAGGGGTGTATAGCCCCTTTTTCTTGATGGAAGGTTTGGAAATGGCACAGGAAGTGTCAGATCTAATGTACTGGTGGAAATCGTGTCGAAGTTTAACCAATAAAAATGATTTTGCAGTACTGTCATTGTTTTTTCCACACCAAAGTGTCCTACCACTTGACTGTAATGAGCTTCCCAAATAAGCTTTGCACACTTGCCTAAAGGAACACAAAGATGGCTCAGATGGAAAAGAATTCCATCCTGGAGATGAAAGTATAGAATTGGTTTTCCTATGCTCAATTATGATAGGTAGCAGCAAATTCAAAGTCACTATTGTATAATTGTGGCCACCCAGATGTCTCATTCCCATGGGAGTTAAGAACTATTGCTAGTGCCACCACTGGGGGTCGATAGAGGTAATCTATGACATGGTTGGTGTTGCCCTTCTTGTACTTGATGTTGAAGTGGAATTGTTGCAAGTACGTGGACCACTTCTGATGGTGATCATTCTGTAACTTTCCTTCTATCTGCATTAATTGTAGAGGCATGTGATCAGTGTGGATAACTATTTCCTTCCACATAATGTAATGATTCCACTATCGACATTTCAACACATTGGAGTACATATCTTTGTCATAGGTGGGGTATCTGTAAAAAACATCATAGATTTTTTAACTATGATAGGCCACAAGATTCCCATTTTGAATGAGGACTACATCGATAGAATAATCTAAAGCATTTGTCTCAATCTTAAATGGTTGTTGCAGGTCTAGAAGAATAAGGACTAGCGCTGAGCAGAGGTAGAATTTCAAATCCTCGAATGATTTATATTGGGGCAGGTCCAAACAAACTTGGCCTTTTCTCCACCCTCAGACACCTTGACTAGGGCCAAGCGATATGAGAGAACCCCAACACAAACCTATGGTATAATTTGGAGAGGCCTAAGAAGCTACGAAGCTTGGTCAATGTCTTCGAGGTTGGTCGATCTCGGATGACTTGGATCTTGTCTAGATCGACATGCACACCCTTCTCATCCATGATCTATCCCAGATATTGGATTCTCTACATGTCGAATGAACACTTCTCCAAATTGGCATATAAATTGTGTTGTTGTAGGGTGCCCAAGGCCTGTTGAATGTGATCCAAATATTCCTCCCAAGTTTTGCTAAAGATGAGGATGTCATCCAAATATATGACCACAAAGGAGTTTTTGAATGGCTGCAATATATCATCCATCATCTGCATGAATGTTGTTGGGGCATTAGTCAAGATGAAATGCATGACCAACCACTCGAAGGGACCTTCTTTAGACATGAAGGTTGTATTACATACATCAATTTGCTTAATTGGCACCTAGTGGTATCCTGACTTCAAATCAATCTTACTAAAAAAATTGGCTCCCTTGATTTGATTGAGAAGATCATCAATCTAAGGGATTGGGTATCATTCTTGATTATGATATTGTTTAGGGCCCTATAATCAATACAAATTTGTTATGGCCCATCCTTCTTCTTTATTAGAATAATTGGGCTTCCGCAAAGTGAGGATCTTGGTCTAATGTGGCCCTTCAGAATTAGTTCTTGGATCTGGAATTTTATTTCTTCATTCTCCATAACATAACACCTGTATATAGGGCCATCATGCATAGGAGCATTGGGTGTCAAATCAATTGAGTGATTTACCTGGAAATGCAAAGGCACCCCAGTAGGTGAAGAAAAGATGTATTTGTGCTCTTCTAATATCTTGTCCACCTGCTTTTGTTGTGTAGAGAGACCTTGTGCAAAGGTTTTAGCAATTATAATGACCTTCCTTTCACCTTATGACTAAACAATAAAGAGGAAAAATCTCCCATTCTGAGAGACCACCTTTCTGCACTACTTCACGAATATCAAAGAGACCACGGTATTTGGGATTGCCTCCAGTACCCTGTAGAGTTGACCTCCCAAAGTAATAATGACACTACGGGGCCTAGATTCATAAAAAACATGACACTTCCACATATATGGTTGTCCTAAAAAAACATTACAAACTTCTAGGGGGGGAACATCACACAATACCTTGTCTTTCAAGGGTTTGATGCCATAGTGCAAGCGACATTGCTAGCTGATGTGAATGTCTCATCCCTAGATGAACCAACCGATGGTGTATGGATGAGGATGCAGAATCTTTGTAATTTCAACCTCTTGATGACCTTTTTTATATTGGGTTCTTTTGGCTACCGCTTTCAACAATGAAATGAAGTAGGGTCCCCTTCACCCACATTTGTGAGTGGAAGAGGCACTCCCCTTCTTCAAGCTCCTTTGGCTAGACTTTTGTGGTAGCGATGGTGACACTAGATTCCATGTCAATGATCTATATTCCCTTTTATTGTTATTAATGAGATTCTGAGTCAAAATCAGACCCTGAGTCTTTTGTCTCAGTGCAAAATGACTATTTGGAGTGACATTCATCAGCATTGTGCCAAGGGATTTTGTGGAACTTGCACCATTTTCTAGTGTGCTTCCTCAACTTCTCATTACCCTTCTTTGTCTATGACTTGGATTGGTTTTCATAGGGATATCCATCCTTGCTTTGTCCTTTTCCCTAGGAGTTAGGGCCACCTTAACCAGGCTTCTGTTGCAATGTCTTTGTAGAACCAAAATCCCGCTTATTCTTTTTCTTGAACTTTTGCTCAATTTTGACAACATATTGGTAAATGATTCTAAGTAAGGAGATGTCCAAGAACTCAATATTTTTTTGAATGTACCTATGTGGGACAACACGATACTTTAGAAACAGGTTTCACTTAGAGTATTTAATACCCAACTTTGTGCGCAAGGTATGGAAGATGTCGGTGTACTATGTCACCATCTAGTCTCTCTCCTGACACAAAGTTGTCCATCTCATGTAATGGTCATCATAGTTTCCAACAGTGTAGTATTTCTCCTTGAGGGAATCAAAAAAAGCCACCTAAGTGGGTTCTGGCCCAAAAATTGCAGACTCATCTTCGGCATGTTTCTCACATTAAGTCTCCTACCAATCTCTAACATGGGGAAGGGATTTAAAGAGCGCGAAGGTGATTTTTTCGTTGTTGAAAAATTTTTGGACTGAGAAATAACCCTATAGTAGACTTAACCACTTTTACAAGGTGTCAACATCTATATAGCCTTCAAATAAAGGAATAAAAAAGTTAACTTGTACCTTAAAGAGTTTCGCACCTCCGAAGTGATTGTTGGTTGAAGGTGCCTCTGTTGTTGTTGGCAATCATCGAAGGATCTGGGAGAAATTATCCATCATCTCATTCCTCAGTCGCGCAACGACTTCCTTGAGAATCAGTTTGATAAGATCTCATGCTCCATCATCTCTATTTTATTCTTCCATGGGAGGATGCTTGGGACAGTGGGAGCATTCTTCCCCAATCTCAACTAGTTCAAGACCCAACTCTCGGTAGCTTGACCTCGTCAGGGACATGTATAGAGAAACGACAAAAAGTGGACTTCTCTGATACCACTTATCCGGATTATATTGAGAATGACATGAAGGTAAAAATATAATAGAGATATAACAAGAAAATACACATAGATATTTCAAGGAACGCAGTAATACAGTAAAAATCAAATTCTATTGATGACACTCTGGAATACAAAAGACTGTAAAATGCAAAGCACACAATCTTTCTAGAATGGTGGTATCTTATCTCTAAAGAGAGAGATGTGTCGGCTACGCTCTTTGCAAGAAGTTGATTACAAAGAGGCTGAAAAGGCCTTTTAACATAAGGTATCAATGAGAAAACCCTAATCATCCAACCCTATCCCTAGAAGATGAAACACCAAAAGGTTTGTGGGTGCCAATGTGGTTATTTGATACGTCAACTTCCCGTGGGAGCAACTTTTGCATACAAACTATGTTTGGGGTGCTCGATATCTCATCGAAATTTCTATCTTAGGAGTGCACATTTTGTTCAGCTTAGCATATGACTTTGGCTACATGTTATGCGTTCTTGAGCCAAAAAAAACATTGTTTAGGGCCTCAAAACAACATGTTGATGAAAAGGAATGGAAGTCCTTATACCAACATTTTCAAATCTTGTTGGGCTAAGGCAAGATAGGTAGCATTATTACCCTGGATTGATAGCCTTAACAAAAATATCAATTATCCTTCAAGAAATATGTACTTGGGCCTTGTTTTAACAAAAGAAAATAAGAAAAATTCTTGTATGTAAAATTTATAAAATATTTGAAAAATAATCAAGAAAGCAAATATGAGACATCATTATACAACAACTCCAAAGATGAAATTGGAACCAATCATTGATTTTATTGATTCAATTCCAAATTATAGCCAAAACTTTATTTTCTGTTAAGGTCCTAACCCGCACATAGGTAGATCAATGTATTCAGATGTAATAAAGGTCAATATTAATAAGACCTTTCAATAAAATAGAATAAGGCAGATGTAAGAAGACCTAATAGAAGCTTCCGCTTCTAGAAGGATCT
>ML781556.1:3978-15244 GCA_009831015.1 Picea engelmannii | reverse complement strand
CCAAACACTTACAGTCTGAGAGGATATCCTTCGTACCCTTAAAGAGAACTTGGTCATGGCCCAGAATAGAATGAAGCAGCAAGCAGATCAAGGTCGCTCGGAACGTCAATTTGTAGAAGGGGATCAGGTGTTTCTGCGACTGCCACCATATAAGAAAACTTCCCTCAAGGCCGAGCAGTGTCAGAAGCTAGCACCCAAATTTTATGGCCCTTACACAGTTCTAAAGCATATCATTGCAAAAACATCACTATTACCCCATTCATATCATTTTTATAACTAATTGCAAGTTCAACAATTAACAAGTCATTTTTGGATAACGTTATCCAATAAGATAATCATAACAATATAGATACCAATCTCAACAAAAATCAATTATCTTTCAACTTATGTTCTCAATTGAACAATTAACCACTACATCTTTTATTCCAATTATTTCAATAATAAATTCAATAATATATATACATATATTCATGTAGTATCCATAAATTTAATAATGAGAAGCCTATAATGGTCACACAACTACCATTAACTGTAAGACCCACATCATAATTATACATTTTATTATAATTATAAATAAAGAATAATGACTACCAACTAGGTCTCTAATTTCAAATCCCTCTATTCTTTTCGATCTTTTTATTTAAAATATCAATCAAAAGATATTAATTCATTAGCAATGACTATTTAATTATTTTTCACATACTATTATATTGCGAGAAAAAAAGGTTGTTTCAATTAAACTTTATAATATTAAGGTAATAACAATTTTCATTTCCCTTATTTTATCTAAGCTATAAGTAATTATGAAAGAAATCGTTCAAGCATTTAAATAAAACCGTGGTTAACACCAGGACATGCCTAACATATTGACAGGAAATATTATTATTTAAATTTAAATTTCTAAGAATTGACTTCTTAGAAATATATCCATTTGACACCTAAGCTATTTGTGTTCCTTAACATTACTATGTATTAACGATATGGTGGGTATAATACTTGTGTTATATCATGTCTTTGATATGGATGTTTTGTCATTTATAAAAATATGGAATGATATTCATTCACCAAAACCTTACATCCATTCTTACTCCTAATAATCGTAAGAAGAAGATTTATTCAAGTTCAACGCATGTGCAGAGGTCTTCAAGGACCTGTCCAAGTGGCGCAGGTTACTTCCACAAACCGGAGATTTAAGATAATTGAATCAGATGGTAACTATGAGATTACAAGTTCACTGGTTTGAGAGTTATTATTATTTACGAAACTGATTAAACCACACAATTTTAATTGTAATGTACAACTAGAGTCATTTATACCATCATGTTTGTAGCGCGCAAATTCTCAAGGGTGGTTAACCCTTCAGGATTTTAGAAAACTCTACCACTATGAATTAAGAGAACCCTAATAGGATTTCTCAGAAATCCAAATCTCCACAAGAAACAGACAACTACTATACTTTGTCTAAATTCGATTACCCAAACATTTTATAAATTCAAAACCATTTTCCAACATCTAGCTATAATATTTAATTAATTTTATAAATTCAAAACCATTTTCCAACATTAGCTAGAAAAATTCTCAATGACACATGTCTTCATTCACAATTAATTATCTTTTTAATTAATTTAGTTAGTATTAGTCACCCACACACTTGTCACCCTATCCCCAAGTTGCACAAGTAATTACTGTTTTATTTTATTTAAAAAGCCAGTTTCCCTCACATTTCCCAATGTGTTCCTCTTTTTACTCTTAGTTGTCCCTTTGTTCCCCAAATTCTCATTTGATGAGTGTCCCCTAACTAGATCTTAGTTAGAGTTGCATTAGGAGTCTTCTTCTTGTTAGACTTAGCAGTATCTTGACTCAAGAAATTTATTCTATGTGTACACCTATTCTCTCATGTTTTATTTCTTTCCATTTTAAAATCCATTTTATTAATTTCATGCACACATGTGCAATTTATCCATTCTTTAAATTTTTATTTATCTTCTTCCTGGAGTTGATTATATTCTCAAATCTTTTAACTTATGTCATAATTAATTTAGTCCTTTATTTAAATTTAGACTTAGACTTATTCTATAACTTAGGCTTAGACTTTTGTTAGGCTTTATAATTAATAATTTATTGTTTAATTAATTATTTTATTCTAACAAGGTCTAATCACTTCAATGTTTTCTAGGCCACCACGATTTAATGACTCAAGTTTTTAATTTCGCGACGTACCCTTCAAGATACACCTTCATGCTCCAAGGGTGCCACTCGCCTTATACTTATTTTGGAAGTTTTTCCGACCCTTGTATTCAACACTCCACTCGGTTGACCTTGTGAAAGACTAAGTTCTTCTAAGGAATAAGGACTCTTCCTTATTGTGTGCCCCTTAGAAATATTCATGAGTGATTGTCTCAGTCTTCCCTCATGATGTCATGAACCTATCGAACTAGGTAATAGTTAACCTACCATTCAGGCCATGGCGAGAGTGCTAGTAGGCTGTGATAAGGATGCTACCACACCTATCCCTCAAATGAATTGTTTTTGTGCATGGACCATTTAATCCTTATGTGAGTCGGATTAGAAAGCATCGTCAAGCCTACATCCACTAAAAAAAATAGTGTCAATAATCCTTATACATAAATCATATTGTAATCAATCATATGTCATATGTGTGTCAAATGAAATACTCAAAAGAATACAATTCACTACCAAACTCAATCCGGAGTCCAAGGAAGTTCATTGATGCCATCAACATCCATAACCTGTCATGTGTCATGCACACTCAGGAAAACTCGTCAATAGCATCTGTCAATATATATACATCAAAATAACAATAAGTCACAATACATCATCATCATGTATAACCCATAATCGAAACGAAATCACAATGTATCATAATTGAATCACTTGCACGCAACTGTCCTCAAAAAATAAGTCAATAAAAGTGGGCTCAGTAGAGAGGGATGTTACATACACCCCCTCTTGTTTTAAACTTCATCTTGAAGTTTGTACAATATATAAAAGCAAGTAAACAAATGTATCAGAGATAGATCTACATATATAATCTATCAAACAAGGGATTTTTTTTATGCATCTCATATGCAACCTCCTAGGTAGTTGAATGTGGACTATAGTTGTCCCATTCAAGCTTGACCTGATCGACTATTCGACATCATAGTTGTCGAATGTGATGGTCCAAATTTTGGATCGGCTCCGCCATGAAAGCACCCTCGTACGACACTTGCAAATAACTCATGCCAATAACATGTGATGGATCACTAATATAATGTCGTAAAACAGATACATGAAATACATCGTGCATATGCCTCAAAGAATCAGGAAAGGCTAGTCGAGAAGCCACGGGTCCTTTCCTTTCCACAACCTCAAAAGGTCCCACAAATCTAGGAGAGAGTTTAGCACCCTTTCCAAACTTGATTGAACTCTTGTGCAATTGTACGAGCAAGAAAATTGTGTCTCCAACTTCATAATTGTGGTCAATGTGATGCGCATCAACATAACTCTTCTTCCAATCTTGTGCTTCTTTAATCCTCTATATTATCAATTCCATTTGTTCTTCCATTTATTGGATCACTTCCAGTCCCACAAAGACCATATCCTCAAGTTGATCCCAAATCAACGACGTCTGACATGGTCTCTCGTAAATAAACTCAAACGGTTCTATCTTAATTATGCTATTGGTAACTATTGTTGTATGCAAACTCTACCAATGGAAAGAAGTCTTCCCAATGTTTTTGTTGGTCCATTACATACACAACATATCCTAAAAAACCTGTCTCATTCTCTCTATTTGTCTATCTGTCTCAGGGTGATATGTTGTACTAGTTCAATTGTGTTCCCAAGGCCTCTTGTAAACTAGTCCAAACCGTCCTGTAAACATTGATCCTCGATCGGATATGATTCTTCTTGGTACACCATGTAATCTCACAATCTCCCTGACAAAAACTATGCCTATATTTGACGTCTGATATGTCGTACGCACTGAAATAAAGTGTGCACTATTTGTCACAGTTTTAACTACCATAAAAATAAAATCATGTCTTCTTGCCATCAATGGAAATCCAACAATAAAATCCATCAAAATGACCTCCCATTTCGATTCTAGAATAGCGTGTGGCTATAAAAACCCTGTTGGATGTTTATGTTCAACCTTCACTTGCTGACATTCTAGACATCTCACGATGTAACTAACTATGTCCACTTTCATTCCTTTCCAAAAGAATAAATTATTAAGGTCTGCCTTCATCTTCGTGACTCTTGGATGAGCCATATAAATTGCTCGATGCACTTCACTCAAGATCAAACTTCTTAATTCATCATTAGGTGGTACATAAATTACGTCGTTAAATCTCAACAATCCATCGTTGTCCAATGACTAACCTTCAAACTTTGGTACCATCATGGTATTTTGTCCAATATTATCCTTAACTTATTTATACCAGACATCGTCTATCTATAGAGATAGAATATTTTCTCGAAGATTTGTCTTAAGAGGTATTACTGAGAATATGTGTGGTCTCTGACTCAATGCATCTGCCACTTTGCTCATCGTTCCTTTAATGTAAGTTATCTCAAAGTCATATTCGCTAAGTACATCTAACCAATGCCTCTGTCGCACATTCAAGTCACTTTTATTAAATATATGTTTCAATCCATAGTGATCTATCTTTAATTCGATTTTTTGTCCAATCAAATAATGTTTCCAAACTCTCAAGACATATACAATTTCCAATAACTCCAAGTCGTGCATTATGTAGTTCTCCCCATGCTTTCTCAATGTCCTTGAAATGCAATCGATCACTTGACCGTCTTGCATCAAAACTCGGCCTAAACCTTCATTGGAAGCATCCATGCATACCAATAATTCTTTGTCCATGTCAGGAACCTTTATTATCGACATTGTCGTCAACAACTCCTTGAGATTTTGAAATGCTTCTGCACATTTCTCAGTCCATACAAACTTCTTGTTTTTCTTCTGCAATTCCGTGATCATATTTGCTATCTTTGAAAAACCTTTGACGAACCATCAGTAATATCTTGCTAAACCCATAAATATACATACTTATTGTACGGTTTTCAGTGCTATCCATTCCATTATAGTCTCTACTTTCATTGGGTCCACAACGATACCTTCACCAGATATGATATGTCCCAAGTAATGAATCTCCTTCTATTAAAAAGAACATTTCGATAGTTTCTCATACAATTTGTTTTCTCCTAGACATTGTAGGACCAATCTCAATTGTTCGTCATGCTCTTCTTTATTCTGAAAATAAATCAATATTTCATTAATAAATACTTGAACAAACTTATCCAATTATTCATGGAACACCCCATTCATAAAACTCATGAATACTTCTAGGGTGTTCGTCAAATCGAATGGTAAAACTGTAAACTCATAATGTCCAAATATCATCTTAAATGTGATCTTGTGGATATCTTCTTCCTAATTTGTAATTGATGATATCCTGATCTCAAGTCAATCTTTGAAAACATCTTCACTCCCTTCATCTGATAAAAAAAAGTGTCAATTATTGGTAAAGGATATTGTTTCTTGATCGTAGCTTTGTTCAATTGATGGTATTCAATTCAAAGTGTCTAAGATCCATCCCTTTTTATCACAAAAATGGCACACCCCATGATGGCACACTTGGACGTATAAGTCCCAAGTCCAACAACTCCTTCAATTTCATTTTCAACTCCTGCAATTCCAACGTCGACATCCGATAGGGAGTTCTTGCAGTAGGTTTAGTTTCAGGTTTTAAGTCTATTGTAAACTCCAACTCTCTTTCAGGTGGTAAACCTGGTAACTCTTTTGGAAATACGTCTACAAACGCTTGTACTACAAGAAGGTATTCTAGTCCTTCTGCCTCGCCCTTTTCGTTTAGCGCTAAGAAAGAATATAACTTGCATCCCTTGTGCATACTCTTCTGCAATTGTAGGGAAGAAATAAACCACAGAGACACCCCCCGGTTTCTTCCTACAATCACTCTACTCTGCCCCAAATCATCTGTCAAACTTAACCGTTTGTCTTACAGTTAAATAGTGCATCATGAAATTCCAACCAGTCCATGCCAATCACTATGTCATAAGATCCTAATACCCTGACATAAATATCTACCTTTGTTACAAAATTTCTCAATTTAATGCTATAGTCTGTAACCTTTCCTCCAACTATTTGTTTGCAACCCGATGCCATTTCTACGTATCTGAAATTGTCCTTCTTAACTACCTTTACCTTTATTCTCCTTATTGATGCACTAGAGATAAAGTTCTTTGTAGCACCTGGAACTATCAAGATACTAAAAGTTTGATCAGTGATTGTACCTGATGTCTCGAGCACAGTGGACTAGTGCTTGGCCTAGCGGTTTTTCACCACTGCATGTACCATGTGGGCCTTGCCCAAATATCCAACTGTAGTGGGTCCTAATGATCTGGCCACCTTGGCCTTCTCAATTGGACAATCTCACTAGTAATGTGTCTCTCCACATGTCCAACATCCAGTCTTCGGTCCAATGCTCTTGGTCCCCAAAGTAGAAACTGTTGGCCTAATAGTTTGTTATCCTGGTTTGTTCTATTGAACAAGCATAAACAATTGTTGTTGAGGTGGATGACGTTGTTGTTGTTGTGGACGACATTGTTGTTGTTGTTGTGATCCTCAATAAGGAGTCCTTTGTTGAGGAGTTTTTCGTCTCAGTGTCGAGAACATAGGTCCTTTGGGAATATCTCGATGCTCAAAAGCATGTCTGGATAGTGTTTGATGTTGTTTCACTCTTGATGTCATCTGTCCAGTCGGTCTAGAAGGAGTCATGTTGAGTCATGCCCTTACCCCCACTGTTCATTTATTCATCAAGTATGAGGGCCTTGTGAACTGCATCGTGCAACGTCTGAGGAATCAGTATCCTCATCTTCGCATGAATGTTGAAGTTAAGGTCGAACACAAATGCATTAACCTTTAACTTCTATGTGTTCATATGTGGAGCATACCTAAGTAGCTCCATGAACTTGGCCTCATACTATGACACCATACAACCACCCTATCGTAAGGAGTTGAACTCATTAATTTGGCACTCAATGAATTCCTCGCACAAATACCTCTCTCGGAACCATTCCTAGAACAAATCCCATGACACGTCTTCGATGACCATGTTTAGTTGAGGTAAGAGTGTCTTCCACCAAAGTAGAGCACTCCCCTTCAGTTGAAAGACCGCCATGCGTACTTTCATGTTGGAGGTGTAATCATGAAATCTGAATCACATCGTCGTGTTCTCCAACCATGGATCGACGGCTAAGCCATCTGTGGCACCCCAAAACATAGAAAACTTCACCTTTTCGATTTCTTTGTGTATGCCACTACTACTACCAATTGGAGCACGTTGTGAACCTTCATTGGGTACAGACGCTCTACCCTCATCTCGATCTAGGTGGTTGATCAACACCTCTGACATCCTCTGGAACGATCACGTTATACCAACCACATAATATGACATCCTCTAGAAGGATCTCATCATACATCATGTTCAGTAGTCTACTCCTCCCCCTGGGGGTTAGATCCCTGATCTGAAAATAGAAGGATGACTTGTTATGCTATGCAAGCACCCTCTACTTCATTAAAATAAACTTTACAGGACCTTGCTTCATGTGTTAAAATATGCAATATAAACTTATGTGTTAAGTTCATGTATCTTCTTGTAAATGTTTATGTGTGAGGAATTGTTCTTTTAGATGGTTAAATATGTACTTTAAACAAATACACAACAACACAACTTGCAGCAAATAAACCATCAAACTCACAAAAAGAACAAGTTGATAAAGGAGTTCACCCCCCTCCGGGCTACATCTCCTTGAGCCTCCATAATGGACTTGGCTCTCTGGGATTAATTAGTCAAAAGTTCTTTTACAAGATGTTGCTTAAATCCAATGGAAAAACAGACTGTACCATTGAGATCAGAACACATAAAAACCCCAAAAATGACTAATAAAACTCTGAAAACAGATCATGGCTCATCCGGGCATGACCTCTTCTACATGTGGCCATAAGCTTCCCTGAGCTTCTCTTTGGAAAAAACACCTGTAAAAGTCCTCAACAACCTATGAAACCTGTCCCAATGTGTTCAAAGCATATTAATTAGCCAAAAATTATTATTCAATCACAGAAAACAAACATAGGCTCACCAAACCATGTCCTCCATCAAATAGGGCTTTAAGCTCCCTAGAGCTTGCTGAAAATTCAATGGTGAAAAACTTGCAGAAGAAGTCTTCAAATGGCCTTGATAACAACACCAATGGATCCAGGACGTCCAAAAACCCCTAGTTGGGCTTTTATGGCACCTCAATCGGCCAAAAGATGAAGAAGTTAGGCCTCCTCCATTTTCCTCCTTCAAGCTTTCTGAAACTGGTTTGCCAAAACGCACCTCTGTGTGCATGAACCCAGAACACACTCCAAAACACGCATTAAAACCTGGCACCAGGCAGTTCCGAAAAATGGTCCAAACTGTAGGACGGTTAGGGCGCCTCCAGCCCCCAACCGCCTAGGCCAAGGTCACATGGTCATATGACCTCGTGCTATAATAAAAAGGGCCAACGGTTTTAAAAACCGTGCCAACTTCCGCTCCGGTCGTGGGCATATGGTGTAACATAGAAACCACGGGCTACATAGAAAACCCTGCGCATGGCATAAAACATTGGTTATATAATCCACAGACTATATAGTTATAAACCCGTGCGCAATTTAAATACACGGTTATATGATATGTAAAGAACCATGGGTCGGGGCTAAGCCCCGGCCCGCCCCTTTTCCATTTAATACCATACACCACATTAAATATATATGCATAGACATATAAAACAAGAACCAATTGGCGGCATAATGGTTAGTGGAGTTTGGCGAAGAATTTGTATAGTGGGGGGAGGTTCGGGGGTCGAACCCCACGAACTCCCAATATTTTTATACAACAACCATATGAACCAAAAATGAGGGACATGTGGCACCTCCCGATTGGGCCACATGTCCTCACAACATTCGCCCATAACCGGACACGTGTCGCCTTCTGATTTGACAGCCATCAACCAACAAATGCCTGCCACATGTCAACTACCGATAAGCCCATGTCAACTTGCCACTTGTCAACCACCACGTCATCGTATGGTCGCCACATCAAATGCTGACATCATCCATGCCACTTGTCAACTGCCACATCATCGTATGGTCGCCACATCAAATGCTGACGTCATCCATGCCACGTGTCACCTTTCCAGTGGTGACACGTGTCACCTCCGTATTGGTCCAACCGTACACCAAAAAGTCCAAATCTGCCTGACACATGTCATCACCTGGAGCCGCCACGTGTCCTGTACGGACTTGCCACATGTCTTGTACGGACTGTACGGACAGGTACAGTCAGTATTAATTTTTTTTTGCATGTTTGGCTCGACGAACAGATCGTGATATCTTCTCCATACAGACTCCGTTTGAGAAAGTAAATATATCGTCGGAATCAGGAAGACGAGACGAACGCAATGGAACTGTTTTCATCGCATTCCGAACACTTTGAAATTTGAGCAAAATTTTGACCCATGGTCCAGATTTTGATCACACCTTCCCACTGAAATGCTTTTGGACCCACAAAAGCTTATGATCATCAATCTGCTTTCAAGTTATATCAAAATCTTTTCGACAATCACCTGAACACTTTGACATGTCGTGCACTGCAACTAGCTATGTTCTTCAACCACTGCTCTCTGGCTGTTGTTGACCCACTGCTCTCTCTGTGCTTAGAAGATTGCCAACCTTCCCACTGAGAATCAAGTTCCTCTTTCGAACTCTTTGGCGTCAACAAAATCAACTCTCCAATGGCTGCAAAAAACTTCCTGCGACATCTTGTCACAAGTCAAGAGAACCATCAATCTTGAAAACAAATCATACAAGATTGAAAAATGATGCCAACAAAATCCTTTTGTTCTTCAAACAAACTGTCGCATATCGTACTTTATCAAAGTACATGGCGTTTTCAAAATCAACTTTCAAGTCAATAAACACCATCGACTAAACACAAGTCGAACAACACGATCGACATAACATAGTCGTCAGAAAATCATCAACACTAGTCGAGACTCATTGAAACATCAACCTTCCCAAACTGACAAGTCGACAAACATGATACATAATCATGTAACAATCATGAATCACTCATGATGAACCATCACCGGGTTCACTGCTTACACATACATAAAAACAAATGCATGCGCATGACTCTTCAACTCTCCTTCTAGTACAAACATAAGTACATAAACCCGAAACATACTTAAGAGTTGAATACAAAAAATATAAATGGCTGCAACTTATCATGCTTCCCATAAATGCACACATAACACTGAAAAGTGCATTTACAACAGAAAAACGCAAGCCTCACTTGCTCAAGAAATCCAACCATTTCTTACCAAGCCAACTCAACAGTGACTTTTTCTGTTGAACATCGTCCTCTTGTGAATCATCCTGACTCACATCGATGATGGAATCTCCTCTTCCATTCTCGCCAATCTCTTTATCCAACTACTTCTTACGCTGTGGATGAGTAGTTGGATGCAACGTCCAACATTGGTCAATGAGATGACCCTGCTTCTGACAATGAGTGCAAATATTTTGCATCCTCTTTTCACGTTGTCTTTGCTTATAAAGTTTCCTGAAATTGGCCAATCTTTTCCAACACTTTGAAACACGATGGTTATACAAACCACAATATGTACAAGGATTCTTTCTTCCAAATTTATCATTCTTAACATAATCAAATGCAACTGAATGATAAGCAGAATTATACCTTGAACATTCACCTTTATTGCCTCTCTGAGGAGGTGAATCTGAAGAGTTACAAGCTCTCCTTTGAAAACCACCAACAGTGTTCTTGTCCTCATCACTGTCACAACTCTTTCATTTCTCACATTTGCATTCATCTTGAACACAAGCCTTGCATGCTGGAGGGATTGAACTTTCAACAAAATTTCTTGAACTTTCACCTTTAAAGCCTTCTTGAGGAGGTGAACTCGAAACAAAGTTTGTGCTTGGAACTTTTCCCCTTGTCTCCTCGACTTTGGAATATGCTCCACCTCTTTGTTCATATCCAAGACCACAATACCTAGGTCTTTCTTCAACAACAATAGGCTCAACAATTCCTTGTGCATGCTTGCCTAACCCTTTACCTTCATAGCCCATTTTTAACAACAACTTGGACCCTATTCCTCTTGTGTGCTTTTCAAAAACACC
>ML781555.1:439923-461445 GCA_009831015.1 Picea engelmannii | reverse complement strand
CACATGAATGCAACTAATAAAATCACTACAACAACATAATAATTCATTCCCATTCACAAAGTAAAATGCACAATAGGTAAACTTTTAATATAACTTAGAAAACAAATAAAACACTTTTCTTCTTAAAATAGTTGTGCAACTAGTTGCTTGGGATGGATGTTCCACCCAACCATAGTTCTGTTGATCCATATTTTAGCAGCATATCACCCCCACATTGGGGATAGGAATCCACTAAAGAGGTGTCCTCTCACTTTCCACTCATAGTTCAATAAACCCACAACCCACTGGCATTCTCCTACAACTATCCTGATTTTTCATCGACTCTCTGCCTCTCAACCTACCCAAACCAAGGAATGTACCCCTTCATTGCTCTCATTCCATCGAGCATCCCATTTTTTTTATCAAGGTCTCTCTGGCATAGGTAACAAGAAATATCACTACTGAGAAACTCAAGGGAGCTCACTGCTAGGAAAAATACCAGGAAACAACAATAATAACTTGTTGCTACAGTGCAACTCCCACAAAAGTTCACTCTTTAGGCCTGACAACCTAGTTCTTCTGCAATCCCGACAACTTACCTCTTTAGTATTTAACTCCATAAACACTCTAGAATTCTCCCTCCATTGCTGCTCCATCTCTAGCGCTCCTCTTTCCTATTGTTTCTTGATGCCCATCCAAAAACGTGACTGTTGTAATGGGACAAATTGAGCACAGGAGTACCAAATGTTAGCCCAAAATGTCAATGTAAAGAGTTAATGACATCAAAGTTTAGTAAAACGTTGTTCCTGCACATAAATGAATGTGAATGAATGCATGAACACATGCATAAATTGTAAACACAATAAGGAATTAAAAACTCAAGAAATAGCTACCAATGAACAAGGCTTTGTATTGGTAACATCATAAAGGTAGGAATAGCATAGGTGGTCTCTCTCTTTCCTCCTTGGGAGGGATATTTTCTTTCCCATATCATACTCTCTCTTCTTCTCAAATGCAGGCAATCACGTGGATGATTGAATTGAGTTCTCAGGGGGTGAGTCACTCAATCTTGACGATAGCTCAAGCCATGACTGAACATGTGAAGTATGAAATGAGTTATTGATGCTCTATATCAAAATATCCAGCGTAAATCTATGTTATCTGTGTGTTGTTGAATTCATGCCCCAAACCATGCTTAAATATCATTCGTATCAAATTAATTTTATCTTGCTTCACATATGAATGGTGACGCTCTTAAGTGGTGGTGTACTAGCAAAGTTGGGGTGAATTAAAATCGCCAAGTCATCTATGAGATAATATCTGTGACTGGTGTAACATTGTTGGAGGTTGGTTCTTTGAATGTAGCCACTCTGCCCAAAAATTTGCATTGTCACGCGGACGACACAGATCTTGATCTGGATGGTCACATTGGCACGTTGTCCGCAGTAGAAATTTTATGTTGTGTCATGAGGATTGCATTGATGGCGCAAATTATTTGTTTGAAAGTCACGCTAATCACTAACCTTCCTGAATTGATTTGATGTTTTCTAAGTGATCTTTGTTGGCACTTGAGGATATGCATTTTTTATGCATGAAACTGAAGAATTTTCTGTTGATCACCTATATTGCTTAGTGAACATGTTTTTTGATGATAACAGATACCCCCTAATGTATGAGGTTAGGAGAACTCATATAGCTAAAATACATCATTATTTCTTTTATGGTGTGAAATATTGTTGGTTGAGGAGAGAGAGAGTGACTAAAGAGAGAAGAAGAATAGTCCTTTGGAGGCTAGGAGGGAGAACACGTACAATTAATACCTTAAGGAAAAAAAAAAAATTATACAAACAAGGCGGGCATGCCCCATACTCGTGTATGAAAATAGAAATAAGTGTTACGATAACAAACATGAATCTGAAGATGATGTAGTAAATGATAACTTGATGAAGTAGATATTTGCAACACCCTTGGGGGAATCCTTAATGGAAAATGATGGTTCTGAAATGAGAATGGCCTTTGAAACCTAGAGTGAAAAACTATGAAGTGTGTCCATGAATTGGAAAAGGTTGGGAATGGCCAAACAAGTTTAGAGGTCTTCGGTTGATATGGAAAACTGCAACTGTCACAAAGTAAGACCCACCTTGACATGAAGATGTGTTGACATCGAATATTAGGGGGGTCAACAAAAGCAGGGAGAAATGATGACTCTATATGTCCCATCTGAGATTCATCATATATATGGGAATGAGAACCAAGATACTGCACTAATCCTGAAAACTGATGTTGAGGTCAACAAGAATAGAGTCGCAACCACAAGGAGCAAAGGGCTTCTTGAAATCAACTAATGTGCAAGGTATCTGATACTGATTTGGGTGTATGGTCATTGTTTGTTATATATAGATGAGATGAATGGGAAATGAGACTCAATACTTCCCTTGGTTGGGGAAAAAGTGACGTCTGGGAGTGGCAACAGTCAAATATACAATGAGAACAAAAATGTTGGACAACTGAGAGGGGGGGGGATGAATCAGTTGTTACTGGTCTTAAAAAATTGTGCTTATTTTAAACTCTTTACACAACATTTAATGACAGTCACAATAATGCAGGGAAGTAAGCAATAGAACATTCAACATTAGTCACACATATGAGATACACAAAGACAAATATTTCCCGAGAAAACCCATACAGGGTAAAAACCTCTTCTTCTTTATATGAAAAGTAATCTTTACATTCTTTACATTATCATACATATGAGCACCAACTCATAATGAGGCTACAACCCCTATTTTGCAAGCTGTTGCTTGTTGAGAGCACCAACTCTCTGGATTCTCTAGCACCAACTAGAAGGAAGCACCAACTCCTTGGTTTCTCTAGCACCCACTAGAAGGAAGCACCAACTCCCTAAGTGTTCCAGCACCAACTTCCAGTCACACAGGCACCAACCTGTATAACAGAGAACAACAATTCTCCCTTGCACCACCCTGCCACCCTGGTTTCTCTGGCTGCAACAAGATGGAAGCTACAACTCCCTGTGTTCAAGCACCCACTTGAACCTCTGAGGACAACAGTCCTCTCTAGCACCTCCCTTCCACCGTAACATATAAACTTTTCTATATATAAATTTATCATAGTGATACAATATTTATCATTGGCTTACCAGGCTTATCATTGTTCTGCTATGCTGCTTTGCTCTCCTGTATCGGTGTCTCTCTATCTGCATCTTCTTGCATTTTTTTTTATCTTCTGTTTTTCTCTACAAGAGCACCTCAACCTTCTTTTACCGTCTCACTGTCTTGCTGCACACCTCCCTTTGGATTTCTGTGCCTCTTCATTTTATGCTCTATGTGCCATGTCCATTCAATGCACCATTCCTCTTCTCCATGTTTCCGCTATTGCACACTCCTCCTTCTAGACTCCTTGATCACTCTGAACAACAACAACTCCATCTCTTCTTTGTTCTGTATACTTATAGTCTCTGTGCACCTTGTGCATGCTATCTCGCCATGCTTCTGCATGCTCTCTCCATGTCGAGTGCTCTGCCTAATCATCATGGAAACTCTTCAGCTTCTCTGGCAGTTAAACCCATACATCCATCATCACTGGGTGTTATGCTGAGATTCCTTAGCCTGTCTCACAGTTGAGACTCTTCATCTTCTCTATCAAAGTCGAGTTATTCCTCTATGTTGCAGTTACAGGCTTCAATACTCTTCCATCTGTCAATCACTTCTAAGAATAGTATTCCTTCCACCAGAAGATGCCTCAAGCCTCTTCATCTTCTCTTGCGATCACACTGAGGCCTATTTCATCCCTCTAGCAAAAGACATCAATGATTTCTAGCAGTTACACTCTGAAGTGCAACAATAGCCCTTGGATCATACTTAAATTCACCTGCACCATTGGATTGGATCCGTATAATCTTGTGTTTATTTCGCATTTCGGCATTTTGGAATTTCAACATTCTTGTGGTGAAGAGTCTCGATTATCCATGTCCCAAACTCCGAAATGGAGCTTGTCTCTTCGAGCTCTTCTCTATAGCTCTTCGACGATGTGACCTCCGGCGGTGACCAAGGCTTACACCAAAAAGGTGTTTTCACATTTCGCATTTCTGCATTTCGCATTTCGGAATTTCAGGACTCCTTTGATGAAGAGTCTCAACTCTTGACTCTTCCAACTCCTAGTATCTGAACCTCCGAAATGGAGTTGGATCAATGGTCCACACTCTTGATGATTTGATGGTCCAAATCTCTTCATGATTTCGCATATCGCGATTTCGACATTCTTGATGTGAGAGTTCTTGACAACTCCAAGTCCCGGTATCCAAAACTCCGAAATAGAGTCGGATCAATGGCATTTCGACGTTTTGGGACTCCTGTGGTGAAGAGTCTCGGCACTTAACTCCTCCAACTCCTGGTATTCGAAGTTTCGAAAAGGAGTCAGATCAAAGATCTCGTATTTCGTTGTTTCACATTTCGGCGATTCAACATTTCGACACTTCTGTGGTGAAGTGTTTCGACACTTCAACTCCCAGCATCCGGGACTCCGAAATGGATTTATTTCCCGATATGTGAAGATCTTTGTTGGTGTGCCTATTTTGGGATTTCTACATTTCGCATTTTTGCGATTTGGTATTTCGGCACTCCTGTGATGAAGTGTTTCGACACTTCAACTCCCGGTATCTAGGACCTCGAAATGGAGTTATCTCTCGGTCTGCAAAATTCTTTGTTGGTGTGCCTATTTTGGGTTTCAGGTTTTCGGATTTCGGCAATTCGGCATTTCGTCACTCCTATGATGAAGTGTTTCGACACTTCAACTCCCGGTATCCGGGACCCTGAATTGGAGTTAATTCCTGGACTGCGAAATTCTTTGTTGGTGTGCCTATTTCGGGTTTTGGGTTTTCGGGGTTTCGCATTTTGTGATTCCAGGACTCCTGATGATGAAGAGTTTTGAGTCTTCCAACTCTCGATATCTGAAACTGTCCTCCTGCCTTCGGGATTTCATAACCCGCTTCACCTTGCTCTTTAACGAACGTGCAGGTTTTCTTGGATCCAACACCGGTCGAACTTCGGGCTCAGATCTGACGTTCATCAGGAATTCTCAATGGGATCCAAAGATCACTGTCGCTTCTCCTCTCGAGCTTTTGTTGTCCCTATTTTTCCATCATTGCATGCTTTGATCTTGCCATCAATGACAATCACACCTGCCATCAATGATAATCACAACAATCTCCCCCTTTGGCATTGATGGCAACCCTGAATGACTGCGCTAATCTATTTGGACCTCCAACTATAGCATCTGGTTCAGACCACTCCTTTTTCTCCCCCTTTGACATCAATGTCAAAGAAAACATGCTCCCCCTGAGTTGTTGCAGTAATTTTAGGAGGTATCAGATATTTAATCAATATTAAACTCCCCCTAACAGGATGGACTCTCTTAGGTGTGAGACGGTATGACACCCAACTTTTGTCGAAGATATTCAAATGGTGTCTTGGCTAGGTGTTTAGTAAAGATGTCTGCAATTTGTTCTGTGGTTGGAATGTAATGGGCTTGAACAACTTGATTGGTGACCTGCTCTCTCAAAAAATGGTATTTTATGAGAATATGCTTGGTCTTGGAGTGGAATACAGGATTCTTAGACACACTGATGGCACTAGTGTTATCACAATGAATTGGGATCAGTGCAGCGTATTTTACCTCCAAGTCTACAAGTGTCTGAATCACCCATAATACCTGAGTGTAATAGGTAGCAGTTGCAATGTACTCTTCCTCTGTAGTTTATAAGGAAATGGAACCTTGCTTTTTATTAAGCCATGTTACTAATGAGTCACCCAGGAAGAATGCTTCTCCACTGGTGCTTTTTCTCTCATCAACACAGTTTGCCCAATCTGCATCTGAATAGGTAGTTAACTGAAAATTCTGATTTATGGGATACCACAGAACATAAGTCATTATTTCTTTCAAATACCTGAATATCTTTTTGACAGCTTGCAAATGACTCTGTTTAGGTACAGACTGATATCTTCCTACCATTCCAACAACATGCATTATGTCTGGGCGAGATGCTGTGATGTACAACAGGTTGCCTATCATTGACCTATATGAACTTTGATCAACATTAGGTGAGTCATCATCCTTGCTTAATTTGCATCCAGTAACCATAGGTGTACCCACAGGTTTAGAATCTTCCATTTGAAACCTTTTCAACATTTCTCTTAGATATTTTGTTTGAGAAATGAACATCCCTTCAGACCTCTGAGTAATTTGCAAACCAAGAAAAAATAACAGTTCACCTATCATAGACAAACTCAGACTCCATGGCAGAAGAAAACCATTGTACCAATGAATCCTTATTACATTCGAAGATGATGTCATCTACATAGACCAATATGATGAGCAGATCATTATCCTCTATTTTGATATACAGATTGTTGTCAACTGTTCCTCTCTTGAACCCTTTGTCTTTGAGATACATATCTAGTTTGTGATACTAGGCTCGAGGGGCTTGTTTTAACCCATATAAATCTTTCTTCAACTTGCATACTAAGTCAGGGTTATCAGACAGTTCGAAACCCTCTGGTTGTTCCATATAGACTTCTTCACTTAAATCTCCATGTAGAAAAACTGACTTGACATCCATTTGATAGACTTTAAACCTTTTATGACAAGCATAGGCAAGAAACATTATGATAGCTTCTAATCTTTCTATGGGCACAAATGTTTCATCAAAATCCAGTCCTTCTATTTGAGCATATCCTTTACAAACCAATATTGCTTTGTTCGTGACAACTTGTCCTTGCTCATTCAACTTATTCTTAAAGATCCATTTGGAACCAATGATATTTTTACCTTTAGGTCTATGAACCATCTCCCACGTATTGTTTTTCTCAATCTGATCAAGTTCATCATTCATTGTTTTAACCCAATGGTCATCTTTGCTAGTTTCATTAAAATTCTTGGGTTCCAGGAAGGATATGAAATCTATATGTGATTGTTCGGTGTCTTTGATTATCTTTCTCCTAGTTTGTACACCTTTGTCTTTTTCACCAATTATCTGACTTGCAGGATGATTCTTTTGGTGATTCTGGAGGAGGAATTTGAAGTTGTCTGCTGATTTGAATCTGTTTGAGTATTTGTGTCTTCATCTGATTTAGAGTCTTCATTTTCTGATTCTTGGACCTGTTCATCTTCAGCTTTAGCTGTGTCCTCTATAGATGACTCATTATTGTACACCTTTCTTGTTGGAATTCCTTCATTAACTTTTATGTCAATAATGTCAACCATTTTATGCAGCCTCTTATTATAACATCTGTATCCTTTACTATTTGTAGCATACCCTAAGAAGATACCTTCATCAACCCTATCATCATATTTGCCAAGGTTCTCATCATTATTCTTTATGTAACATTTACTCCCAAAGACTTTGAAGTGTTTGATTGAAGCAGGTCTCCCATACCACAGTTCATAAGGTGTCTTGTCACTTTGTGGTATGAGGTGGGCTTTGTTAAGAACATGGACTGCTATGTGTATTGCTTCTACCCAGTAGGTTTGACCAATGTTCTTCTCATTCATCATTGACCTATCCATTTGCTGCACTGTTCTGTTTTGCCTCTCAACTACTCCATGTTGTCGAGGAGTTCTTGGGATTGTATATTCTCTCTTGATCCCATGCTTATCACAAAATTCCTTAAAATCACTTGACATAAATTCTCCTCCTCTATCTGATCTTACTGCCTTTAACCTCTTGCCTGTTTAATTCTCAGTTAAAGCCTTAAATATTTTAAACTTCTCAAATGATTCAGTTTTTTCCTTGTGAAAGGCAACCCAAGTAAGTCTGGAGTAATCATCAATAATCAACATGAAGTAATTTTCTTTCCCTGTGCCTTCCTATCTTGATGGTCCACATAAATCCCTATGAACTAGCTGGAGTGGTTTCTCTGTTGAAGTAAAGCTCTTGGACTTAAACTGTGTCCTGGTTAGCTTTCCTACTTGGTAGGGTTTACACATCAAATCTTGGGACTTTGATATTCTCAGAAGATCTTTTACTGCCTCAAGATTTTTGAGCTTGATTAAGTGGTCAAAGTTTAAATGTCCAAGTCTCCTATGCCATAACCAACTTTCATCATGTTTGCTTAGATGACACTCTTCTCTATTTTCTTTCAGCACATATACATTATTTTCTGTCCTTGGATGTGAACACCACTTCACATCCTCTGTCACACATTTGACTTACACTGAGCATATTATGTTTCAGCCCATCTACAAGTAGAACATCTTGGGCTTTTACTTTTCCATTACTTAAACTCACCATCCCTTTAACCTTTATTTTACCTGGAGCATCATTTCCAAAGGTTACGTTTCCTGATTTGCTTTCACTTAGAGATAGAAACTTACCTTTGTCTCCCATCATATGTGTTGGCGACGGAAGTCACTCCTAGATTTCTTGCAGGAGCAGAGCCCGACGCCCATCAGTTTTATGTCACGGTAGTTTTGGATGGGTGATCGAATGGATAGAGACTTGGGAAGATATCAGTCTAACTCAGGGACTGGGTCCGACATGTAAGGAACGAAGGAGGTCTCGATCTAACTTCAGTCAGTGGGTTGATTAAAAGGTGAACAGGTGGAAGACTTGGCAAGAAGAGTGAGCAAACTACCAACAGGGCTTTCAGTAATTTGTAGAAGAAAAACCCTGAATGCGAGATCCTCTGGTTCAGGGCTTCAAGAAACTGTTAAGGGGACTTGACTGGACTCTCCAATTCCAAGTCATTAAGCGTTAGGAAAATCACAAGAACCGATTAGAGACGATGCAACTGTTACAGTGATCCAATTCTACATCATCCTACAACAGTTACAACTCGACTGCATTCTCCAATTCTGAGTCGTTGTAATACAGTATAAAAAAAGGCGTGAAAGAAACTGACATTCATAAGACAAGAAGTCTCAAAAGTCCATGCATAACCAGAACAACAATGCTTCATTAAAGTTTTACAACCAGGAGCCTTGCTCAACCATCGATGCTTACAAAATACAAAGACTGAGTCTATATACTTAGGAAAATTCCCCTCACAGAGGCGTGCCCAATCACCCAAAGCTTGGTGTCCCTTCAGTCAAACTCATACTGACATCCTTCTTTAAGCGCCACCTTAACTATGCATGGCTCCTGTGAGGAGTGTAGCTGAGCCATTAAGTGCTAGGCTAGCATGCGTAGACTTCTCTGTTGAGTCGAGGACTTTGGCATGGTTTCTTTGAGAAAATCGATACACAGGACCTCCTTGGGAAGACGGCTTGCCAGACCCTCCATCCCCTCACTTAATGAATGAAAGGAGGTTTCATCCACCCGTTCCTTCATTCATTTACTCCAAGCGGAAACCAGGAGCGGAATCATATTCAATGGCACCTGTAAATTGCGATAATCCCCTTCGGCGACTGGATTTGACACCTCTGGCCCCTTTTCGCACAACTCCTTTCTTTCTTGGTGACCATGGGCTATGACCCTGTGCTATTATTGCCATAAGCACTTTCGGCGTTCGCGAATAGGAAGGAGCTGATCCTTTCTTATCATAGTCGCGATGGGTAAAACACCAAAACAACTCAATAGGGCACCACACGTTCTTGAAATCTGATGGTCCTCAGCTCACCCGACACTGCTATGGGCCCCAGGTCCTGGATGCTCTCGCTACTTCGCGCATCGAGGGTATGACGATGCCACACTTTGCTCCTTGAACTCGTGATGGGCGAATCGACTAGGAGCTCAATCGCGCGCCAGGTGTCTGCTTCAGATGGATAGTTGAGACTGCCCCTTGATACTGTGGGCCTGACCCTGGGCACTTTCGGTGCTTCGAGGTTCGAGGTTTCACGATATAAAGTAATACAAAACTTTTACCCTTCGAACTTGCGATTTCCAAAAACCGACGCAGCCAGATCTTACACCACGTGTCCTTAGGATGAATGGACGAGGGGGCATTCGATATTAAAAGGGAGCCGCCCTCATTTACAGGCTCGCTCGAAGTGACTTAGTGCTAGGACCATGGGCTCGGCTCCTTAGGCGCTTTTGGCATTTCGCCGATCGGCGATCTCAACTGCAACGAATGTGAGGCTCCTTGTTTCCCGAAACTTCGATCCCTGATACACCGATTGGAAGCCACCTGTCCCAATTGGATCGGACGACCCAGATTTGTCTTGAATCATTGGAGCTATCTCTTACATTAACCCCAAGGCAACTTGGTAGCCCCGAAATCTCGACAACCGTTGATCAGCATTAAAGGTGGATCTTGGTGTCCGTCAGCAAAAATTCGCCCATTCGCTCGAATTATAACTGAAAAGAGGTTCCTCCGTGCTATGCTTGGACGCTTCCCGGGCAATCCGGCAGACCTGTGTACCTTTGTGCCCTGATACCAAAATTGTTGCTAACATTAGGCTCCATGGGGGATAGAGTCGTCCCCGCGATGCTAAGAACTCTTTTTGCAGATTCAGTTCCTTGCTGTTGGGCTATGGAGTCATTTATTAAGACGAAAATAGAAAACAGAACATAATATTTACAGGACAAAAGAGGTTGCCTAAGGCTTACAAAAAACATTTTTTTTTAAGAAATTCCCATTTATTGGGCCATCAAAAACGTATTCGCCTTCCAAATCCTGTAACCTATAGGTATTGTTTGAAAACACTTCAGAGATCTTGAGAGGCCCAAACCAGAGGGCATCCAACTTACTGTGTTTCCCCCTATCCTGCCTGGGTGCATCCCATTTGAGCACCAGATCGCCCAGCTCGAAATCTTTCTTTTTACTCTTCCTATCAAAGGTTTTCTTGATCTTCTGCTGATGATGGTAGGCCCTATCCATGACTTGTTCCCTGATCTGCTGAACTTCCACCATCTGATGAATCCTTTTGACCATATGGTCAGGCTCTCCTTCAAGCTCCTGGAGGAATTTTTCCACAGATAAAGTGAGCTGAGTAGGGAAAAAAACTTCTGTTCCATAAACAAGTTGGAAAGGTGAGATACCCAGGGACTTCTTTGTTGTCACCCGGTCGGTCCATAGAGATAATTTGAGCTTTGAATCCCAGACCTTTTTATTGTCTTCCAATAATTTTTTAATGAGCTTGATCAGACTTTTATTGGAAGACTCCGCCAGTCCATTTCCTTGAGGATAATAGGGAGTAGAGTGGATCAACGAAATCTCAAACTATTCACAGAACTTGACCAAAGGCTCAGACCTAAAAGAGGTGGCATTGTTAGTGATGATTTTGCTAGGACAACCAAATCTGGCTATGATATCCTCCAGGAAGATGATAATTACTTTGTGAGAAGTACTCCTGGTAGGGATAGCTTCTATCCACTTGGTGAAATAGTCTGTCACAGTCAGGATCCATCTGTGTTGACCGCTTGAGGGAGGATGAATTTCTCCAATGAAGTCCAACCCCCACTGCTGAAAAGGTGTCGAAGCTACTATAGGATTTAATGGCAGTGATCTGAGTTGTTTCTTCCCTGAGAACTTTTGGCATTTTATGCAAGCTCTAATTTCTCTACAAACATCAGCGAATAAAGTAGGCTGGTAATATCCAGCCTTGAGGATCTTATGAGCTATGGTCTTCCAGAAATGATGCCCCCCACAAAGGCCGTCGTGGAAATCAGACATGACCTTCTGGGCTTCTTGCAGGCCCAGGAATTTTAAAAATACCCCTAGAGGGTCTTTTCAGTACAAGGCTCAGTCAATGAGGCAATATCTCACCACCCTCAGTTTTAAAGCTCTCGCCTTGCTTTTTCCCATTCCATCAGGAGGCTTCAATTGTTGCAGGAAGTACAAGATATCTTTGTACCAGGTGCACACTGCTAGTGACAAGGCACCTTGAGAGTTCTTATTGGACGACTCAGCGTGCGGATTTTCTGAACAGGCATTGGTGTAGCTAATCCCCAAGGCTTTACAATTGGATTCGGCTAGCAGCTTGGCCAAACCCTGTCCCTTTATCAACTTGGTGGGCTTAATCTCTAGATCAAATTCTAGGATCTTGGAAATCCACTTCCCTCTTTTCCCATCCATGTCAGGCTATATAAGGATGTCCCACAGAGGCTGAAGGAACGTATGCTATCACCTTTGAGTGCAGGACATAGATCCTGAAAGCTTTGAGGGCCTTTACTAAGGTATAAGCCTGCTTTTTCATGATTTCATACCTGGTCTCTGCATCTCTTAATGCCTTTCTGAAGAAGGCAATGGGTTGTTCTCGCCCTTCCTCATTTCTCTGCAACAAGACCGCTACTACTGTATCAAAAGAAGCAAAAGAGAAAATTATGAACTCCTTGGAATAGTTGGGACTGATCAGTACAGGCGCCTCGGTCAATGCTCTTTTTATTTGGATGAAAGATTCCTTGGGTTCATCGGTCCATTTTACTTCATTTCCCTTTCTGAGCATGGCTGTGATATTTTTCACCAACTCAGCAAAATTTGAGACAAATCTCCTCAAGAAATTAATCTTCCCTAAGAAGGCCTGAACTTCCTTTTTGGATCTAGGAAGTGACAGGGTTTGAATTTACTCGAACTTGCTAGGATCAGTCCTCACTCCTCCTTTCGATACTATATGGCCTAATAGCTTCCCCTCTTTCATAGCAAACAAAGATTTTCTGGGATTTAAGGATAGGCCAAACCTCCGAAACTTCAGAAAAACTTTCCTCAGATGACTGCAGTGCTCTCTTTCAGACCTAGAGAAGGTTGTTATATCATCCAGGTAGATTACCACAAACTTATCTTTCTCCCCGATAAAGGCTATGTCCATGGCTTGCTGAAATGTTGCCCCTGCATTCATTAATCCGAAAGGCATTTTTTCATACATGAATGTGCCCCAAGGAGTGGTGAAGGCCGTTTTTTCTCTGTCCTCAGGTATGACTGATATTTGATTATAGCCAGAAAAACCATCAATCATTGATATCCTAACCGCACCAGTTACCCTCTGCAGTATTTGTTCCATATTGGGCAGGGGGTAATTGTCCTTCCTTGAGCACCTGTTCAAGTTCCTGAAATTGACACAGAGTCTGATTTCTCCATTTTTCTTTCTTACTGGGACCAAATTGGCCACCCATTCAGAATATCTCAAAGGGACGATAATTTGGGCATCTAGCAATTTCTTCACTTCTTTCTCTATGACAGGTAGCAACATGGGATTTATCTGTCTCAGGTTCTTCCTGAATGTCTTAGCCTCTTCTTTCAGTGGAATCTTGTGTTCAATGACAGACGTGTCATAAGTCTTGAGGTCTTCGTATGTCCATGCAAACACATTAGCAAACTCTTTCAACAACTCAGTATATTCGGCCCTCTGTTATCTGGTCAAACTGCTTGATAATTTTACAAACCTAGGCTCCTACTATGTGCCCACGTTGCATTCAGCCGTGTCAGCATCTTCATTTGAAACACCACCCTTTACAGCCACATCATTCTTGTCAAACAACATTTCTAAAGGGACTAGTCCCCTTTGAATGTGATTGCTAGGCAGCTGAATAATCTAGTGATTAGCAATTTTATTTGCAAACACCTCAGGGTGAGGTTCACCCTCTGGGTCGGGATCCTGATCAATGTGCAATGCCGAAAACTCATCGACGGTCTGAAGAAAATTTTTGATTTCAAGATCGTCCTCAAATACCTCTCAGTGATTTACATTGTCCGGGATGGATGGTCTGTATCTTATTTCGACCTCACCATGGATCTTCGATGGCAGAGGGACCTTGAACAGACTAGCCGTGACAGCTAAGGAGTCGGACGAGGTATTTTCTTCCCTTGGGACAAACGTAATGTTGAAAGCTGAGAAGAAATTATCAATCAGGTCCCATACCTCATTTCTGTAACTCCTGAGCCGAGGATGCTTGGCCTGATAAACATTCCTGACCTATTGGATTATCAATTATGCATCTCCGAACACGAACACCTCTTCAATTCCCATTTCCTTTGCAGCCCTCATACCCAGAACAAGAGCTTCGTATTCCGCCACATTGTTGGTAGTTTCAAATTCCAGCTTGTATGACAGGGATATAGTCTCTTGGCAAGGTGATATGAAAATCACTCCAGCGCCAGCGCCCATACTGGAGGAAGCTCCGTCAAAGAACATCTTCCAGATAGAGGTGATTGGAGGAGGTATTTGCTGATTAAGAATAGGTTGCTTTCTTATCTGTAAAGGGACCTTAGGAGTTCCAGTGATGTGTAACAAACTAGACCCTAAGTCGGTGTCAAGTGCAAAGATGGGGTGGTTAGTGGGGTTTGCTTCATCACTGACAATATAGGCTAGCTGGGCCTCTTTGTACAACCTCCTGTGTTCCCCTCCAAAGACCAGAATGGTGGCATATGTGAGGTCCATCTGTAATGTTCCTCCAAGTCTTTTAATCCAAGACCTTGACAACATCATGTCAAACTTGGGGGGAACATTAACTACCATAATGTCCATGACCACACTCTTCATGGGTAGCTGAAACAAAGAAACCACCAGGTCCTTGATGACTCCCAGACATTGCACCCTCCTCAAATCAAAAGAGTATAAATCATGATAGGCCTTGGTCACTTCTAGTCCCAGTTCTTCCATGACTATCTTGGGCATAAGGTTATGGGAAGCTCCTGAATCCATGAGGCAATTATGCAACACTTTATCATGTATGTTTAGGAAGGTGTAGAAGGGAGGGGATGAATCATCTCTGTCCTCTACCATGGGACCTAGGATAATGGCTGGCTTCTCATCTTGAAGGTTCACGGAGTCAGAGGGAGGCTGGGGGGACTCAGATTGCAGCAACTTGGAGAGGGACCTTTTAAAGTCTTCATTTTTAACTAGCTCAGAGATGGGGATGGGAATCCTGATCTTTTGAATTTCATGCTCAAAATTAAAGAAGGAAATAGGCTTAGGAGCTTTCCATACCTCAGCGACAGTTTCTTTGGCTGTTGGCAAAGAATTATGAGTTCTCTTTTCTTTAGTTGTGGTTGCTGCAGTTTTAGTAGGCCTATCTTCTATGAGGGGATGGTCTTGGATATCAAAGTCTCCTTCTTTCTTTCTTGACCTGAGATTGTATCTGTTAGAGGTGTGACCGTCCCTTTCTCCCTTTCCTAACTCATGGATCTGAGTGTTCATCAAGGATTTTTCATATGTAGACTGAGTCAAATGGGGAAAAGGAGGGGCTTCTTCAACACAATGAATTTCAGGGTCAAATTCATCTATCTCCTCCCCTTCCTCATGAGTAACCAGCTTATTTTGGAGAGGGGTCTGAATCCTTTGTTCCGCTCTATCTTTTCCCCTTTGTTCCCTTGGGAAGGAGTGTGGTCCATTGTTATTAGGTCTCCTGAAACCTCTATTATCAGCATTCTGGGGATTTATGTACACGGGCTTCCCTTCTAACTCCCACCTTTCCATCCTGGCAGAAAGTGACTTTAGTTCTCTAACTGTCCCATCTGTCTGATGGGGCATGGGGGAGGATCTGGATGGGGAGGCTTCTGGCCTTTTCTTAGATATGTTTCTATCAGCAGTGTTCCTGAGTCGGTCAACAGCCAATATGTTAGATTCTACTTCCACGGTTGCATCTTACATGTGGGCCAGGGTAGTGGCCCTTCTCTCTCTCGGCAGTAGGCAGAAATCAGCATCAAAAGCACTAGCATAAGTGATCTTAGCCAAGGCTTCTAAGGGTTTTACCTCAGCGAGAATTTTATTATACATTTTATTGAATCTCTTGGAGAAATCAGAGACAGACTCTCCTTCTTTCTTCAAAGATCCAAACTCTGTCATATAATACATGAAATCTTTCTTATCCCCCCACTGTCTCAAAAAGGCATTATCTAAAAATTCGATCCCATCAATAGATCCAGGGGGTAGGGCCTTGAACCATTTTCTAGCTTCGCCTTGGAGGCTATGAACAAAAATCCTCATCCATAAGTCTGCATGCATGATGACATTATCATCTGCGAAACTGTAAAAGGCTTCTAGGTATTCATCTGCCGTTACGTCTCCCTTACCCATGAACTTGGGTAGTTGCTTGAGGTAACCATCTGTCGGGAGGGCATTGAGGGGATGAGGTAACACAAGGGGAGCATACCTAGCAGCTATAATAGCCTCCATTCTGGTCATAGGGGGATTAGCGCCAGCCATAGGAATATTAGGTGGACGAGAACTTGGAGGAGAAGGAGCTCGCAAAGAGGATGCTGGGAATGAGTCTCGAAGTGGAGTGGGAAACAAGAGAGAATGTAAGGAGAAGGCTAATGAGCTCAAGTCAGCAGGTGCTCCTCTTTGTGCAGGAGTGGGGAAATCTTCTGTAGTCATGGGTCTATGCCAAGGAACAACTTCAGAGGAGAGGGGAGTGACAAAGATTTCTCCCTCCAATCCCAGACTAGGAGGTAAATACTCAACAGGAACACTCCCAAAATTCAGGAAACGGGAAACCTCTGAAGGAGGTCTATTAAGCAACTGAGGAGGAGAAAATGGAGTTCTTACAGAAGGAGATGGCGGATTACCTACTTCGGCGATGGGAGCTTCTTCTTCAGGGGCCTTTCCTTTTTTGAGAACCACCTCTGGATCAGTTTCAGGTGTAGCTAGAGGCAGCTGTGGATGAGACCGCATGTGTCTACCTTTGAAAGCCACAATTAACACAGTAGGTTCTTCACAGTGGAGTCATCACAATGGAGTCGCCAGGTGCACAACAACAATCTTTAAAAGGCTCTGATACCTGATGCACCTTCGGAATCAGAGGCTCAATGTCGTTCGATCCTAGGGAAAATTGTCAACTTCATCCCCAACAACGACGCCAGAAATGTTGGCGACGGAAGTCACTCCTGGATTTCTTGCAGGAGCAGAGCCCGACGACCATCAGTTTTATGTCACGGTAGTTTTGGATGGGTGATCAAATGGATAGAGACTTGGGAAGATATCACTCTAACTCAAGGACTGGGTCCGGCGTGTAAGGAACGAAGGAGGTCTCGATCTAACTTCAGTCAGTGGGTTGATTAAAAGGTGAATAGGTGGAAGACTTGGCAAGAAGAGTGAGCAAACTACTTCAGGCAACAGGCCTTTCAGTAATTTGTAGAAGAAAAACCCTGAATGCGAGATCCTATGGTTCAGGGCTTCAAGAAACTGTTAAGGGGCCTTGACTGGACTCTCCAATTCCAAGTCATTCAGCGTTAGGAAAATCACAAGAAACGATTAGAGACGATGCAACTATTACAGTGATCCAATTCTACATCATCCTACAACAATTACAACTCGACTGGATTCTCCAATTCCGAGTCGTTCTAACACAGTATAAACAAAGGCGTGAAAGAAACTGACATTCATAAGACAAGAAGTCTCAAAAGTCCATGCATAACCAGAACAACAATGCTTCATTAAAGTTTTACAACCGGGAGCCTTTCTCAACCATCGATGCTTACAAAATACAAAGACTGAGTCTATATACTCAGGAAAATTCCCCTCACAGAGGCGTGCCCAGTCACCCAAAGCTTGGTGTCCCTTCAGTCAAACTCATACTGACATCCTTCTTTAAGCACCACCTTAACTACACATGGCTCCTGTGAGGAGAGTAGCTAAGCCATTAAGTGTTGGGCTAGCGTACGCAGACTTCTCTATTGAGTCAAGGAATTTGGCATGGCTTCTTTGAGAAAATCGATACACAGGACCTCCTTGGGAGGACGGCTTGCCAGACCCTCCATCCCCTCACTTAATGAATGAAAGGAGGTTTCATCCACCCGTTCCTGCCTTCATTTACTCCGAGCAGAAACCAGGAGTGGAATCGTATTCGATGGCACCTGTAAATCGCGATAATCCCCTTCGGCAAATGGATTTGACACCTTTGGCCCATTTTCGCACAACTCCTTTCTTTCTTGGTGACCACGGGTTGTGACCCTGTGCTATTATTCCCATAAGCGCTTTCGGCATTCGCGAATAGGAAGGAGCTGATCCTTTCTTATCATAGTCGTGATGGGAAAAACGTCAAAAAGGCTCAATAGGGTGCCACACGTTCTTTAAATCTGACAGTCCTCAGCTCACCCGACGCTGTTATGGGCCCTAGGTCCTAGATGCTCTCGCTACTTCACGCATCGGGGGTACGACGATGCCACACTTTTCTCCTTGAACTCATGATGGGAGAATCGGCGAGGAGATCAATCGCGCGCCAGGTGTTTGCTTCATATGGACAGTTGAGACCGTCCCTTGATACTGTGGGCCCAACCCTAGGTGCTTTTGATGCTTTGGGGTTCGTGGTTTCACGATATAAAGTAATACGAAACTTTCACCATTCGAGCTTGCGATTTACAAAAACCAACACGGCCAGATCTTACGCCACACGTCCTTAGGATGAATGGACGAGGGGGAATTCGATATTAAAAGGAGCCGCCCTCGTTTACAGGCTCGCTTGAAGTGACTTAGTGCTAGGACCATGGGCTCGGCTCCTTAGGCGCTTTCGGTATTTTTCCGATCGGCGATCTCAACTGCAGTGAATGTGAGGCTCCTTGTTTCCCGAAAATTCAATCCTCGATACACCGACTGGAAGCCACATGTTCGAATTGGATCAGACGACCGAGATTTGTCTTGAATCATTGGAGCTATCTCTTGCATTAACCCCGGGGCAACTTGGTAGCCCCGAAATCTCGACAACCATTGATCAGCATTAAAGGTGGATCTTGGTGGCCGTCAGCAAAAATTCGCCCATTCGCTCGAATTATAAATGAAAAGAGGTTCCTCCGTGCTGTGCTTGGGCACTTCCCGGGCAATCCGACAGACATGTGTACCTTTGTGCCCCGATACCAAAACTGTTGCTAACATTAGGCTCCATGGGGGATAGAGTCGTCCCCGTAATGCTCTAAGAACTCTTTTTGCAGATTTAGTGCCTTGCTGTTTGGCTATGGAGTCATTTATTAAGCCGAAAACAGAAAACAAAACACAATATTTACAGGACAAAAGAGGCCGCCTAAGGCTTACATTTTTTTTTTTTTTTTAAGAAATGCCCATTTACTGTGCCATCAAAAACTTCTTCGCCTTAAAAGGGTCTGGGATTCAAAGCTCATTAAAAAATTATTGGAAGACAATAAAAGGGTCTGGGATTCAAAGCTCAAATTTTCTCTATGGACCGACCGGGTGACAACAAAGAAGTCCCTGGGTATCTCACCTTTCCAACTTGTTTATGGAACAGAAGTTGTTTTCCCTACTCAGCTCACTTTATCTGTGGCAAAATTCCTCCAGGAGCTTGAAGGAGAGCCTGACCATATGGTCAAAAGGATTCATCAGATGGTGGAAGTTCAACAGATCAGGGAACAAGTCATGGATAGGGCCTACCATCATCAGCAGAAGATCAAGAAAACCTTTGATAGGAAGAGTAAAAAGAAAGATTTTGAGCTGGGCGATCTGGTGCTCAAATGGGATGCACCCAGGCAGGATAGGGGGAAACACAGTAAGTTTGATGCCCTCTGGTTTGGGCCTCTCAAGATCTCTAAAGTGTTTTCAAACAATACCTACAGGTTACAGGATTTGGAAGGCGAAGAAGTTTTTGATGGCCCAATAAATGGGCATTTCTTAAAAAAAAATGTTTTTTGTAAGCCTTAGGCAACCTCTTTTGTCCTATAAATATTGTGTTCTGTTTTCTATTTCCGGATTAATAAATGACTCCATAGCCCAACAGCAAGGAACTGAATCTGCAAAAAGAGTTCTTAGCATCGCGGGGACGACTCTATCCCCCATGGAGCCTAATGTTAGCAACAATTTTGGCATCAGGGCACAAAGGTACACAGGTCTGCCGGATTGCCCGGGAAGCATCCAAGCATAGCACGGAGGAATCTCTTTTCAGTTATAATTCGAGCGAATGGGCGAATTTTTGCTGACGGACACCAAGATCCACCTTTAATGATGATCAACGGTTGTCGAGATTTCGGGGCTACCAAGTTGCCTCGGGGTTAATGCAAGAGATAGCTCCAATGATTCAAGACAAATCTGGGTCATCCGATCCAATTGGGACAGGTGGCTTGCAATTGGTGTATCAGGGATCGAAGTTTCGGGAAACAAGGAGCCTCACATTCGTTGCAGTTGAGATCACCGATCGGCGAAATGCCAAAAGCACCTAAGGAGCCGAGCCCATGGTCCTAGCACTAAGTCACTTCAAGCGAGCCTATAAATGAGGGCGGCTCCCTTTTAATATCGAATGGCCCCTCGTCCATTCATCCTAAGGACACGTGGTGTAAGATCTGGCTGCGTCGGTTTTTGGAAATCGCAAGTTCGAAGGGTAAAAGTTTTGTATTACTTTATATCATGAAACCTCGAACCTCGAAGCACCGAAAGCGCCCAGGGTCAGGCCCACAGTATCAAGGGGCATTCTCAACTATCCATCTGAAGCAGACAGGCCCCTGAAGAAGAAGTTCCCATCGCTGAAGTAGGTAATCTGCCATCTCCTTCTTTAAGAACTCCATTTTCTCCTCCTCGGTTTCTTAATAGACCTCCTTCAGAGGTTTCCCGTTTCCTGAATTTTGGGATTGTTCCTGTTGAGTTTTCCCCTCCTGGTCTGGGATTGGAGGGAGAAATCCTTGTCACTCCCCTCTCCTTTGAAGTTGTTCCTTGGCATAGACCTGGGACTACAGAAGATTTCCCCACTCCTACACAAAGAGGAGCACCTGTTGACTTGAGCTCATTAGCCTTCTCCTTAAATCCTCTCTTGTTTCCCACTCCACTTCGAGACTCATTCCCAGTAGCCCCTTTGCGAGCTCCTTCTCCTCCAAGTTCTCATCCACCTAATATTCCTATGGCTAGAACTAATCCCCCTATGACTGGAATGGAGGCTATTATAGCCGCTAGGTATGCTCCCCTTGTGTTACCTCATCCCCTCAATGCCCTCCCGTTAGATGGTTACCACAAGAAACTACCCAAGTTCATGGGTGAGGGAGACGTAATGGCAGACGAATACCTAGAATCCTTTTATAGTTTCACAGATGATATTGTCATCATGCATGCAGACGTATGGATGAGGATTTTTTTTCATAGCCTCCAAGGCAAAGCTAGAAAATGGTTCAAGTCCCTGCCCCATGGATCTATTGATGGGATCGAAGCTTTAGATAATGCCTTTTTGAGACAGTGAGGAGATAAGAAAGATTTCATGTATTATATGATAGCGTTTGGATCTTTGAAGAAAGAAGGAGAGTCTGTCTCTGATTTCTCCAAGAGATTCAATAAAATGTATAATAAAATTCCGGCTGAGGTAAAACCCTCAGAAGCCTCGGCTAAGATCACTTATGCTAGTGCTTTTGATCCTGATTTCTGCCTACTGCTGAGAGAGAGAATGGCCACTACCCTGGCCCACATGCAAGTGCAGCCGTGGAAGTAGAATCTAACATATTGGCTGTTGAACGACTCAGGAACGCTGCTGATAGAAACATATCTAAGAAAAGGCTGGAAGCCTCCCCATCTAGATCCTCTCCCTTGCCCCATCAGACAGATGGGACAGCTAGAGAACTAAAGTCACTTTCTGCCAGGATGGAAAGGTGGGAGTTAGAAGGGAAGCCCATGTACAGAAATCCCCAGAATGTTGATAATAGACGTTTCAGGAGATCTAATAACAATGGACCA
>ML781555.1:399276-413717 GCA_009831015.1 Picea engelmannii | reverse complement strand
GCTTAAGGGTGTGAAACAAGGTCTAGAATCATGTAGGTCTCTTTTGATTCTCTAAGATCTCTTATGGGAACACATAGAAGAGAATACAAAGACTCAAATGAACTTGTGAACACCTGTTGATGTGTGAAAGTTGTTGTGTGAAATAAGTGTATATGAACAAAAAATAAGTGTTTGTAATTGCAACATGTGGATGTTGTGGGGCCTTTACTATTTATTGCAAATACAAAATTTGTACAATCCTTGTAAAATTGGAAAATTGATCCTAGGTTGTAAAAGATGTGGACATGCGGGGTCCTTAAAAATCCTTTAAACATCCTAAGTGTTTTCTGGAAAAAATGAAACTATCCTAGATTCAATGGTGTTGTGGACATTCAAGGTCCTTACAATAGTTTAGCTCCTATCTTATCAAGAAAACTATGAGGTGCCAATGAAACTATGAGATAAAAATGAAACTATCCTAGATTGCATGGTGATATGGACATTCAGGGTCCTTACAATAGTTTAGCTCATATCTTATCAAGAAAACTATGAGGTGTTGAGATGGTTGTGGCCTCACCTAATGATTGATGTGCTTTTCAAAACGAGCAAGCATGGAAACCAAAAAACACATGTGCACATGTATGGGTGCTTACTTCGTATTATTATTTATTTCCTATGTTTATTAAATGTAAGAGAGATGAAAAAATGACTTATACAACCCATTCTGGTTCACCAAGATCACTCGAGAGAGTGCTAGGTGAAGATAATAATAGGAGATGAGTAATATGTTTTCTTGGTCCCGAAAGAAAAAAAACAAAAACAAATTGTTGAAAATAACCCTAAATAAGAATTTAGATGCCTAACTAGCCATCCATGTGGTACGATAATCGAAATATTGGTTCATTTTATCCTCCCTAATTAATCTAGATGAGCTAACTAACCTGGCAAGAATGAAACTTGAAAGAAGAGGCTTTTTAGATTTACAAAGTACAAAAAATGAAAAGCTAAATCCCAACAAGGGAACATGGATGAGGGACACCCTTAACCTAGGAGAAAAGTTGAACAACGTGGGTTTATGACCAATATGTGTGTTGAATTGCACTGACAGTGAGAAATTGAACCAAGTGACGATGCTAATGGCGTGAATTTTGAACAAAGTGATGGTGTTGATGGCACACCTTAGAGAAACTGTCTTTTCGAAAGCCACGCGGTTTCTGCAAAATGATGTATAAGGAAAATTTGATGGATTTTGGAGTGTTGAGGGTCTAATTTCCCAAATTGGACATCTAGAAAGGCCGGTTGGGTACTTGAAAAACTAGATAAGTAAAAAAGAAAGTTTCAGCCGCCTACGCAGGGAGAATTGAAGTGAAGAACCCCGATGGAGTTGCCATTTGTAATGGGCTAAATTGAGCACATGAGTACCAATTTTCAGCCAAAAATGTTAGTGTAAAGCGTTAATGAGATCACAATTTGATAAAAAGTTTCACATACACATAGATAAATGTGAATGAATGCATGGACACATGCATAAATTATAATCATAGAAAGCAATTAAAAACTCAGGAAATAACTACCAATGAACAAGGCTTTGTATTGGTAAAACTACAAAGGTAGGAATAACACAGGTGGTCTCTCTCTTGCCTACTTGGGAGGGCTCTTTTATTTCCCAGCTCATACTCTCTCTTCTTCTCATATGCATGTGATAACAAGGATGATTGAATTGAGTTCTCAGGTGGAGAGTAACTCAATCCCGATGATAGCTCAAGCTATGACTGAACATGTGAAGTCTAAAATGGGCAATTGATGCTCTAGATCAAATTCTCCAATCTAACTCTATGCTATTTGTGTGATGTTGAATGCATTCCTCGAACCGTTCTTAAATAGAATTCTTACTAGTTTAATTTTATCTTTCTTCACATATGAACAATGATGCTCTTAAGCGATGGATTATTAGAAAAGTTAGGGTGAATTAAACTCGCCAAGTCGACTCCAAGATCATATATATAACTAGTGTGACATTGTTGCAGGTCAGTGCTTTTAATGCAATCGCTTTGCCTGAAAATTTGTGTCATCGTGCAGACAATGTAGTTTATGATCTCATTGGTTGTGCTAGCACGCTGTCCATGCTAGAACTTTTATGTTGTGTCACATGGATTGCATTGATGGTGCGATTTATCCGTTTGAAATTCACGCTAATCACTAACCTTCCTGAATTGCTTTGATGTTTGCTAAGTGAGAGTTGTTGACACTTGAGGATATGCATTTTTGTTGTATGAAACTGATGGATTTTCTGGTGATTACCTATATTTATTAGTGAACACTTTTTTTTTATAACAATTGTCTAAAACCCCCCTCTTGTCTGCATACAAATTTCTTCTTTCTTGTTGTTTGCTTGAACCACTCTTTTCCCAAAAGCTGACTTTACTTCAATTCAGTTCTTAATAACTCTGGGATGTGACCTCTCACACCCACCCTCTTATAGATTATTCAATGGTTGGGATCTTCCACACTCAATGGAAAATCAAAGGTTCACTCAAAGCATTAAAATTAGAAAAGGATTTGGGAATTAACTCATGGCTAAAAACCCCCTTTCTAGACCCCTCCCATTTGTGGATTACTCAGCCCCCAATCTTTGTCCATGTCCCCAAGCAACTAACATCACATTTTATTTATTAAAAAATAGAAATACAATGCTTACATATCGAATTGCTTGGTCACAACTACACATCATGTCTACATTATGCAAAAATTAAATTATGGATTATAGTTGGGATGTTACATCTTGAACCAAAGAAAATCTTGTCCTAATTAACTAAAAGAACCCAAGGTCTTTAAATTTTCATTTTTTAATATAAATATAGAGTAAGAAATCCACAAAAAAGACTTCTTCATTATTGATAAATGAGACAAAAGTCTAAAACTTTAACCATCACCAAAATCAAAATTTATTCCACCCTATTATAAATTTAATTTAATTTTTTTTTTTTTAACAATAAAGTGTAACAAATAAAACAAGCCCATTGCATACCCCTTCCTAAACTATAATTACATTCATACCCCTTCCTAAACTATAATTACATGGTAAAGAATACGATGAATAAACCCAAAAAATAGAGAGACATGTAACAACACCCCATTAATAGTCAAAATTTATTACTAGATGAAATCGAGGTATTCATTGCTAGCTACGAATACCAATTAACCACACCAAGAATAACGGTCATTATGCTCATTGAATAGTTGTGGACTTCAATCAAAATGGAGGGGTATTCCTTTAGTTAGATCCATTTTATTTTATTTTATATATATATATATATATATATATACTAAACCCAACTACTGAAACATATATATCCCTAATAAAAAAAAACTATTGTAATTAACTAAAAGAATCCAATATCTTCAGATTTGTTTTTAATAAAAAAGAGAATTTTTTCATTTCTGACGAATGTGAGATGAAAATCTAAAGCTTTAACTATTACCAAATTGAAAATCCATTCCATCCTATCATAATTTTTCTCTAAATTAATTTTGAAAAATAATGAATTATTACAAATAAAGCAAGCCCTCATGTTTGTACCTTGGTGGATGTGTGGCCATATGTGTTTTCCCCAGTCATAAGCATGGCTAGTCACGTCCTAACTAGAGTTGTCAGGAAATTAGTGGCCTGCCTTCATGTCCTCCTTTGTCAGACATTGCATGCCCTCCTAAACTACAATTCTTCAATGACATTTCAAAGAATATCATAAATAAACCCCAAAAATAAAAATAAAAATAAAAATGTAACAACACCCACACACTAAAATATTAATAAAATAAAAATAAAAATGTAACAACACCCACTCAATAAAATATTAATAAAAATAAAAATAAAAATGTAACAACACCCACACACTAGAAATTATTTTTTAGAGATTAAGTGTATTGGTATATCTTTTGTTTTAGTTGGTTATTTCTTTATAAGCTTTAATAGTTAAATAGTTGAGTTGTGGAAATCTGTTTTTTTATAAACAAAGAGTATACCAATTTGATATCTGACTTGACACCTTAAAAATAAATTATTATTATTATTATTATTTATCATTTATTTTTATTAAAAATAGAGCATTATCATTTGCATGTATTATTTATTTATTTTTGTTCATAGAAAAAAATTCTCAGCACATAAAATGTTTTTAAACATGTTAATGCATTACATTGGGAGCATAAAACCGAGGGTCGGTGTTGATTAAGCTTTGACGTTTGTAACTTTTAACTTTTAGTCTTTGTATTTTTAATTATAATACCTCCTCCTCAGAACGAAATTTCTTCGAAAATAATCAACTAGACTAGTTCGGTCGTAACACAATTTCTTTGCAGAATCCACTACATTAGTGGGTCTGTTCTTAAAATTAATATATTTAAGATTCCACTTGTCATCGGTCCGATCTGAAATTTAATATTAATCCATCCCGTTCCAACGTGCAATTTTATGTTACTTTTTAGACAAGTTTGATAACCAGTGGAATCATTACTATTAAATTCAGAGGAGACCAATCAAATGGATTCTCCTTCCTAAGAAAAAAATTAATATTAATTTTGAGACCAGACCGACCAGTCTAGTGGATTCTTCTCCTTCAAAGAAACTTCACAAGGAAGCGAACAAATGATTCCACTGGTCTAGACCAATCTAATGGATTCTTCTTCTTTCGAGAAAGTTCGCAGAGAAGCGGGTAAATGACTCCACTGGTATGGAAAATAAAATTAATGTTTCCACTAGTGTGGAAACATTAATATTAAATGTAATCTAATGGATTGTTTGAAGTGTTATCCTATGGCTTACCTTACCAATCACTAAGTCTAATTGTCACCTATATTTGTATTATTCATTTAGGATATTAGTAATATATCCTCAAGTGATGACTAATGAGTTAGTTAAGATTGCCTAGCCTAGTCATCATGCATGATTTTAGGATCTAGAGAAAATCTCTCTATGAGGTGGCATCACCCATTGTACTATAAATATGTAACATTGGTGTGAATATAATAGGAGTTGGCTATGGAGCCTTTTCCGTCATATTGTTGTTGTTGTCTATAGTTTATAAATGGTATCAGAGCTCTTATGATCACAAAGGCCTGATAGCTTCTCCATGGTAGTTTTCCATGAGTGATTCAAAATATGAGTTGATGAAAGATGAGTTGATGGATGACGGCTACTTGTGGCATGTCAAAATAATTCTACCTTCTCGGGCATGATTCGATCTGCCTCCTCAACATTAAGAGATCAATGATAGCTTGGTAGTTTTGAATCCATGGTAGTGTTCCATAGGAGGATTGATGAAGATAGTCTCCTTGGATGCTCATATAATCTTCATGTGATTTGGTGCCTCTCAACGCAATCTGATCGCCCTCCGAAGATCCACAATCAGATAGATCTGACAGATTTGTGGCTCAATACTCATTGACATTGTGGTCTTCTCTATCAGAGCCACGGTATGGGTCTGGTTATTCCATGGTAGTGTTCCATGGAAGGCTATCAATGATGAAGCATTCCAATGAAGAAGAGATGCAACGTTGGAATTGCATGCAATACAAAGAGAAGACATTATTGAAAGGGAAATTCATTGATTTTGGAGTGCCTGTAGGTAAAATTTAGATTTCTCGTTCCATATTTATCCGCTTTTCACGATTTTAGTTGTGTTGGAAACTAGATTCCAAGGCACATCAAAGGATATTTTATTTTTCTTAAGATTCATATTTTTTAAAGATATTCATCCCACAAGAAACAAATTTTGTCTGAATACGAAATATGCAGCCGTTAAAATGCAAATTTTAGCCTCCATACAAAGCCAAATTAAGCATATAACATAGTGTTGGAAAGGTGTTTTAGAGATCTATCAAATCCCTCTCAGTATTGATTGAAAAAATCAATGTTTAAAGAAAAACTAAACTTATAAAGTTCTCCTCAAAATGGAAAACAGACGCTGCAAATGAAAAATGATTTTTTTTCCGAACATAAGTTTTTGTTTTCTACGATAGAGGTTGCAAATGGAACACCTAGGTTATTACCCAAATGGGTATCTTCAATTTTTTCGATTGATTTTTTGTTGATGAGATTTTATCCACAAAATTTCTTACGGTTTGCCCAAGTTATAGCGTCCAACTGGTGGAAAATATGCCTGAAGGATTAACGAAGCTGAAGAATCTTAAAGAAGTAGAGGTAGAGATGGAGGTTGATTCCGTGGAGAACTTCTCGTACGGGAAAATGCATTGTTGGCAAAGTTTGAAAGACTACCAAATTAAGATCAAAGTGGAAGTATCTGATAACATGTACAACATATCAAGAGTGATGTGAAATGTGGAGGTGATGTAGATTAGGGATAAGATATGAATATGTAAATGTGGTGACATTCTAGAATATCGTGTTTTTATCTTTTACTTATTAGTCCTTGTTATTATGGGACTATAACAATGAGTTTGCTTTTCATGTGACATTAATTTGCTTTTTACCATAAATTTGTGTATGCAATGTAATGTTTAACATAGGAAAACAAATATATATCTTTGGACATAGTAAAAGTATTTTTGTTTCTCATTTCTAATTGGTTGATAGAATTGAAGTGTTATTGCTCCCTTCACGTCTTTCAATCTGTAGAATTAATTACATAATCATTGAATTTCACCAATCACCACATCTAAATATAAAAAGTTGTACTATGTATTTATTATTATGCATTATTATATTTATACTATATTTATTATCTAATATATTATTTATTATTATATTTATATTATATTTATGAATATTATAATTTCATTCAGATTACCGTTCATTATACATTTTGAATAACAAACAACCCTCAATTATTATCTTTTGACAAAAAATATTCATTACTTGTGCATTTAGTTATATTAAGTTTCATTGTTCAACATGTACTTCCCAACTAACTCGGCAGGGACTACGTTGCCATGCAACTCTTGTTAAATATTGTCGTATCTTTATCATATTAAATATTGTTGTATCTTTTATCATAGACCATTTTGTAAGTATGCATATGATATTTATACTTCAAAAATATAAAAGCGAAGAAATGCTAAAAGGCCGCAAAAATTGTTGGGTATTTGGGGTTACTTTTTGTTGAACATATTTTGTTAAGTGATGTTAACTCTATCTTTCATATTATATGTTCTTTATAAACTTTTATGTAAAGGTGATTTTGTTTATAAATTTTGATGTAAAGGTGTTTTAAGTAAGTTTGAGTAAGTGTATTTTAAGCCATTTAGGATTTAAGGTAAAGAAGAAGTTACAAGTAACTTTAAACTTTAATTTAATTTAAAGTGTTTTATATGTGTAATTTATGTATAATTTGAAGATATGTAGTGTTATAAAAAAATTATGAGTTTATCATTAATAAAACTAAAATTATAATAATATTTTTGAAGATATATAATTTAACAAATATTTAAATATTGATTTTAATTATTATTTAAATTGAAATTATACTGTTTAAAAAATAATAATTGGTGATTGAAAATTTTATTACTATTTTATATGTGTTTCTTAAAAATGTTTTAATGTTATAGTGGTATGCAATTTATTTAGGCAAAAGGTAAAGTGATTATGAAATACTTAAAACTTGTAATAATATATTATTTATGTATACTTTAAAAGAAAAAGAGAAGTGAGAATGGTTACTTCATGCCTTTAAAAGTTGTAAAATTGGACAGACCTAGGTGTTAGTAACTATTAACAATGTTACAAAGCTAAAACATAAAGTGATTATAAAACATTTAAAACTTGTAACAATATTACTTATGTAAAGTCTAAAAGAAAAATAGAAATCTACTTCATGTCTTTGATTTTTTAAAAATAAATTCTACTTCATGTATTTGATTTTTTAAAAATAAATTAAGATAAATTTTGTGTGGTGAGGTAGGTGGTGCTAAAATTGCACCTAAATTTTAGGTATGCCAAAACTAAAACACTTTGGTAAGTTTACACTTGTGATATTGTTAATAGTTACTAATACCTAAGTTTGTCCAATGCTACTTCAACTTTTAAAGGCATGAACTAGCCAACCTCACTTCTTTTTAGCTTTTAGACTATACATAAGTAATATATTATTACAAATTTATAGTGTTTCATAATCACTTTACCTTTTCACTTTGTGACATTGTTAATAGTTACTAACATCTAGGGATATCCAATCTTATTTCAACTTTTAAAACATGAAGTAGTCACTTTCACTTTTTTTTTTTTTTAACTATATACTTACATTAAAATATTTTTAAGAGCAACTTTGTTACTAATTTCACTGGTTAAAATATTGATTTAATATCCATATTTTCATCATTTACTTTTTATCCCATATCTCATATATTTTCTAGTTATATAAATATTGATTTTTTTGTCTATTTTTATTGTTTAAAATATCGATAAAATATTTATATTTCTATCATGTATTCATCTTTTTGTTTAATTTGTTTTCTACCTTTTATCTTTAATAGCTATCCATACCTATAGAATCAATATTTATATATTTTTTATTTTAATATTTCAAAAATACAAAAGAACCTTACCTATATAATTGATCTAGTACATTAACTTTTTAGACTCTTAATTAAAAAAAAAAAAACTAAAAAAAACACGACCTTTTTTTGGATTATTATTATTTTATGTGAAAATAAATTATTTAAATTAAAACAATTTTTTTTTATTTATCTTTCATTATCTCTATCTATATCATTTTTAGGGTGATTGTCTAACTATTTTACGAAATGGATTTTGTTGTTGGAATCTAGTGACATAAATCTACATGAAACAATTTTTTGTGTTATTTAAAATCTATTTTTCAATGTAGAAATGGATTCAGCATGCTGAAAACCCCTGGGACATTCAGATTATACATAAATAATCTCTCAAATCTGTGGATCTAATAATTTCTTGTTGGATTTCGGGAAAATGTTCCCGAAAAAATTCGTCAGAGAAGAATCATTTCGTAGAATGTTTAGACTAAGAAATTTTTTAGTCTAGTTAATTGTTATGTGTATTTCTCTTCTTTAGTAAATTTTGATCTATTTATTTATGGAATGAGTTAATAAGTAAATAAATTCAATTTTTTAGATAAGATATTTTTTTATGATAAGGTACAATATCTCTTGATCTATTATTTTTTAAAAATTTTTCAATTGATTTTTTTATAATGAGCCAAAACCTATAAGGATTGAAGTTTTATGACCAAAATTCTCATCAATTGGGTGGAACTATAACTTTTAACAAAATTCCTATCAAATTAGAGAATAATTTAAGGAAGAATTCCCATCAAGAAAATATTAATTTTATCCGCAAATCAACTTACTTTTCTATATTTCCTTCACTTCTCTTTTAGTCTATATTTTTTTAAATTTTGACAATTGATTTGTTTTATAATGCGCCAAAACATGTAAGGAATGAAGTTTTATGATCAAACTTCTCATCAATTAGGTAGAACTATAACTTTTTAACAAAATTCCTATCAAATTTGAGGAAGAATTCTCATCAAGAAAAGATTGATTTTATTCACATATCAACTTACTCTTCTATATTTCCATCACTTACACTTCTATATTTCCATCACTTATATTTTAGTCTAATTTGTCACGTATCTCTGCTTCTTGTTTTTGTTTTTTATGTGTTTATAGATTTTAGTCATCCAAAAACATGGCCCCGGAAGTTAAAACCTGCTAAAAATAGTAAATTGCCAAAATTGCCAGAAAACTGTTTTGAGCCAATCGAAAAAGGTGGGTGGCCATCGTTATCCACCTGGATCACATGATAAGAATGTTAGAATATGAAAATATATCTTTCATGTTGGTACTATATTATTAGTGGTGGATTTTGTTGACAACTGCATCTTTCAACTATAAAATGAGATTCAAAGTCAATATTAGAGAAAATGAGTCTAATGGTCCATATTATGTACAAACATGGGATAAGTAATAACAAATATGAAAGAGTTATACTGAAAGAGTGTTGCTTCTATACAAGTGACAATAGGCACTATAATTTTGCTTATGTACAACATTGCTTTCCACTATTCTATGGTCACTTGCAGGAGAATAATATATTTACATCAATTGACATTGGATTTGGTCAAATGGTTGTGAGAGATAATTCAAAAATATCATTTCATTTCAATGGTCGTGAGGGCTAGTTCAAAAATGTCGGTGTATTTCAATGGTTTTGTTTGTTACGAAAAAATACAAGGTATCATATATTTGGAATTATTTTAAGAGTAGGCATGAGAAAGGGGAGCATGACAGAGCTGGTGCGTTACTCATAACCACATTATGTAGGGAAGAATTAAAGTTTATGACAAATTCCTCTGTTTGAGATTCAAAATTTATAGTTGAATAGTGTTGTTTAGTAAGGGTAGAGGGAACAAGAAGGTGAAAAGAACTGACAATGAAAGGACATGTACATAGATATTTTGGAAGGTAGTCAATGTAAAGTAGTGAAATACATATAAATGAAAAAAAAGTCTATTGCACCAATAAATTTCATTCATTTTGAACTTCAGAAAGCAGATGAAGGCTCCACTAGACTGGTTCGGTCGCAACCACATTTCTATGCAGAATCCACTACACTGGTCGGTCTGTTCTTAAAATTAATATATTAATGATTCCGCTTGTCGTCGGTCCGGTTTGAACGGAACGAAATATCTTCGCAGAATCCGCTACACTGGTCGGTCTGTTCTTAAAAGTAATATGTTAATGATTCCGAGAAACGACATTGATACACTCTAGAATCCAGGTGATTTAAGCGCTCGACCTATTAGAACTGTTGTCGAGGGCCGTCCGCCTTTACTCCTAAGATAGGTAAAAAAGAATAGACTCGGTTGCATCGATTCATCTCCACACCCGACCTGACACGCTATGGTTGCTTCTCTGAATCTACACTATGTTACCCGCTTGGTATAGCACGCGAACAAGAAATTTCTTCGCAGAATCCGAAATTTAATATTAATCCATCCCGTTTCAACGTGCAATTTCATGTTACTTTTCAGACAAGACCGATAACCAGTGGAATCATTACTATTAGACTCAGAAGAGACCAGTCAAGTGGATTCTCCATCCTAAGAAAAAATTAATATTAATTTTGAGACCAGACCAACCAGTCTAGTGGATTTCTCCTTCGAAAAAACTTGGCAAGGAAGCGGGTAAATGATTCCACTGGTCGCTAACACTATAATGGATTCTTCTTCTGAGAAAGTTCGGAGAGAAGCGGGTAAATGCCTCCACTGGACTCAAAAATAAAATTAATGTTTCCATTAGTGTGGAATCATTAATTTTAAATTTAATAAGTGGATGTTTGGATTTTTTGGTTTGTGTGGAATCATTAATTTTAAATTTAATCAAGTGGATTTTTGGATTTTTTAGTTTGTGTGGAATAATTAATTTTAAATTTAATGAAGTGGATTTTTGGATTTTTTTGGTTGGGGTGGAATCATTAATTTTAAATTTAATCAAATGGATTTTTGGATTTTTTCGGTTTGTGTGGAATAATTAGTTTTAAATTTAATCAAGTGGATTATTGGATTTTTTGGTTTGTGTGGAATCATTAGTTTTAAATTTAATCAAATGGACTATTGGATTTTTTGGTTTGTGTGGAATAATTAGTTTAAGTGGATTTTTGGATTTTTTGGTTTGTGTGGAATTATTAGTTTTAAATTTAATCAAGTGGATTATTGGATTTTTTGGTTTGTGTGGAATCATTAGTTTTAAATTTAATCAAGAGGATTTTTAGATTTTTTGGTTTGTGTGGAATCATTAGTTTTAAATTTAATCAAGTGGATTTTTGGATATTTTGGTTTGTGTGGAATCATTAATTTTAAATTTAATCAAATGGATTTTTGGATTTTTTTGGTTTGTGTGGAATAATTAGTTTTAATCAAGTGGATTATTGGATTTTTTGGTATGTGTGGAATCATTAGTTTTAAATTTAATCAAGTGGATTATTGGATTTTTTGGTTTGTGTGGAATCATTAGTTTTAAATTTAATCAAGTGGATTTTTGGATTTTTTGGTTTGTGTGAAATAATTAATTTTAAATTTAATTAAGTGGATTTTTGGATTTTTTTGGTTTGTGTGGAATAATTAATTTTAAATTTAATTAAGTGGATTCTTGGACTTTTTTGGTTTGTGTGAATCATTAATTTTAAATTTAATTAAGTGGATTTTTGGATTTTTTTGGTTTGTGTGGAATCATTAATTTTAATAAGTGGATTTTTGGATTTTTTTGGTTTGTGTGGAATCATTAATTTTAAATTTAATCAAGTGGACTTTTGGAATTTTTGGTTTGTGGCAAATGTTTTTGCAAAGAAAAGCCACAAACGGCCAGTATATCCGGATGTCCACTATCTATTCTATATGATTTCATAAAATTTATATAGAGCGGTCGTCGCTCCATCTCTCTAATCAAAGTATTTATTTACTTATAGGCAAATTCATTCCTATGCTCGCAGACAAACTCTCCCAAGAGGTATCGCTGATTGGTAATTTCAAAAAGGATTTTGAATATCTTCATGATCAGCTTATTTCCATTCAAAGTCTTTTGACGGACGCCGGAGAGAAAAGGAACTCGAGTTTAGTGTCCAATTGGCTTGACAATCTTGAGGATTTTGTCGCCGATGCTGAGTACCTAGTGGAGCAATGTGGAGCAGTTGATAACATCTTTGCCAAACTGAAATTCCGGTTAAAGACGGGCCGCAAGATTAGGGAATCAAGGAAGAGACTCGAGCAGATCCAACGGAATGCTCAAAATCTCAATTTGCTTGCGTCTGCTTTAGATGTGAATGCTCATTGTCAGGCAAGAGATGCAGATAGGTTTAACGAAAGGAGGGAAATATCCTATGTTGTTCTTCAAGAACCACATATTGTGGGCATGGAAGGCGAAATTAAAGTGATTACTGAATGGATATTGAAGCGATTATCTTCAAGAGAGACAAGCTCGAGACCCAACTTGCTATACTCGGACTTTGTCGGGGACATGCACTGAAAAAAACAATCAAGAGAAGCCTGCTCTCATACCATTGATCCGGATTATTTTCGGCACGAAATGAGAGCAGAGATATAATAAAGAAATGCACAACGATATCACATATATCCAGTAATATAACAGAAATATATCAGAGATGCAACCATAAACATAGAGATACAGTAATACACAATTTCTATTAATGAAAGAAATGTACACAGACAATAAAAATACAGAGACAATAAAGAAGAAGCTGAATTTTGCAGTATGAGATACTACCTTGCGACACTTTTTAGGTGAAACAATAGTTGGAACTACCTCTGGTATTCTATAGAGATGGCCCCCCAAAGTAACAATGACACTAAGGGGTCGAGACTCATAAATAGCATGGCGCTTCCACATATATGGCTGACCCAAGAGAACATCACAGACATACAGTGGGGCAACATCACATAATACCTCGTCCTTGAAGGGCTGGATGCCATATGACAATCGACAATGCTGGCTGACACGAAGATCTCGTCCTTAGCGAAGCCACCCAATGTTGTATGGTTGCGGGTGTGGTGTTGTCGACAATCCCAACTATTTGACGACCTCTGCTGAGATGAGGTTCTTCTGGCTTCCGCTATCAACAATAAAATGCAGTGGGGTCCCCTTCACCCACATCTGTGAATGAAAAAGGCACTCCCCCTTTTCAGGATCTGTTGGTTCTTCTGGTTGAATTGTTGTGCTCGCGACAATAGCAGTGTGGTCTGCGTCAATGATCTATCCTTTACCTGTACTTTTAGAATCAGATTCTAAATCAGGGTTCGACTCCTTGTCTTTGATCTCAACCACCAATGACTATTTTGAGTGACATTCATCGGTTTTGTGCCAGGGGATTTTGTGGAAATCACACCATTTTCCGGTGTCCTTCTTTGTCTTCCCGTGACCCTTCTTTTCCTATGTCTTGGACTGTTTTTCAGGAGATTGTTTGTTAGCGTCGTCTTTGTCATACTTTGGTTGTTGCAGATTTGCAGACCTGAATTCCCGTTTGTTCTGGTGCTTAAATTTCTACTCAATTTTAACAACATATCGATAAGCAACACCGAGTGATGAGATGTCCAAAAAATCCATTTCATCATGGATGTATCTATGTAGAGCCCCACGGTATTTCAGAACCAAATGTCGCTCAGAGTCTTTGATACCCAACTTGGTGCACAAGGTATGGAAGGCATTGGTGAACTCCGGAACTGCTTGGACCCTCTCTTGCCGTAGTGTGGTCCATCTCATGTACTGGTCTTCATAGTTTCCAACAGGATAATACTGTTCCTTTACCGCATCCATAAAAAATCCCAAGTGGGATTGGCCCCATATATTCCAGACTCCTCTGTGGAACTTTGCTCCCAGTAAGTTTCCCACCAATGTTTGACATGAGGGAGAGATTTAAGGAGTGCGAAGGTGATCTTTTCTTTGTCGGAAAAATTGTG
>ML781555.1:364060-385887 GCA_009831015.1 Picea engelmannii | reverse complement strand
AAAGAAATGTACAGAGACTGTAAAAATACAGAGTGAAAGACTCGCTAGAATGGTGGCAGCTTATCTCTGAGAAGAGATGTGACGGCTACTCGCATTCGCAAGAAGATGATTACAATGAGGCTCTAGAGGCCTTTTTACAATAAGCAGGAATGTCGAAATTCCTAGACATCCAAAAACTTAACCCTAGAATATGAAGCGCCAAAAGTCATGTGGGCCCCGTTTGGGTAAGTTAGTACATCAACTTCTCGGGGTCGTAACTTTTGCATACGATCTCCGTTTTAGGCATATGATAGCTCGTTGCAAAGGTATCATTGAGGATATTCATTTTGAAGGCTAAATTATTCCTTCGGCTATCATTGAGAACCTCTATTTCAAAAAAACCTTCATTTAGGCCCTCAAAATGGCCTCGAAAGTTAAAACCTGTTAAAAATAGTAAATTGTCAAAATTGCCAGAAAATTGTTTTGATCCAGTTGGAAAAGGTGGGTGGCCAATGATATCCCCCTGGATCAATCCTCCCTCCTTCAGAAGCAATGGTCTCCATTGCGTTGAGTTCCCAGGGGAGAGGGAAAAGCGTTTGTTGGATCTGCATCTCGGTGAGTTGCTTGTATTGCTGGAGACGTCGCGCTGCTTAGTTTGTGGAAGTCTGTCATGAACCTGTTGAAGTTGAGGTTGTTCAACAAGTCGAGCTACATGAGAGGAAGGTGTGCAAAAGGAATCTTTCTGCTTTGTTGCAACCTTGTCGACCTGCTTCTGTTGGATAGAAGGTGCAGGGGGCGAGACTGTAGTGGTTGCAATGTCCTTTTGTTCCCCTTTTGAACAGATTGTGAAGAAGCTGAATTTTGCAGTATGATATACTACCTTGCGACACTTTTTAGGTGAAACAATAGTTGGAACTACCTCTAGTCTTCTGTAGAGATGGCCCCCCAAAGTAACAATGAACCTTCGAGGTCGAGACTAGCATGGTGCTTCCACATATATGGCTGGCCCAAGAGAACATCATAGACATCCAGTGGGGAAACATCACATAATACCTCGTCCTTGAAAGGATGGATGCCGTATAACAATCGACATTGCTGGCTGACACGAAGATCTCGTCCTTAGCGAATCCACCCAATGTTGTATGGCTGCGGGTGTGGTGTTGTTGACAATCCCAACTATTTGACGACCTCTACTGAGATGAGGTTCTTCTGTCTTCCGCTATCAACAATAAAATGCAGCGGGGTCCCCTTCACCCACATCTGTGAATGAAAAAGGTGCTCCCCCTCTTCAGGATCTGTTGGTTATTTTGGTTGAATTGTTGTGGCCGCGACAATAACAGTGGGGTCTGTGTCAATGATCTGTCCTTTACTTGTATTTTCAGAATCAGATTCTAAATCAGGGTTCGGCTCCTTGTCTTTGATCTCGACCACCAATGAATGTTTTGAGTGACATTCATCGGTGTTGTGCCAAGGGATTTTATGGAAATCACACCATTTTCTGGTGTCCTTCTTTGTCTTCTCGTGACCCTTTTTTTCCTGTGTCTTGGACTAGTTTTCGGGATACTATTTGTTAGGGTCGTCTTTGTCATACTTTGGTTGTTGCAGATTTGCAGACCCGAATTCCCGTTTGTTTTGGTGCTTAAATTTCTTCTCAATTTTAACAGCATATCGATAAGTAGCACCGAGTGATGAGATGTCCAGAAAATCCATTTCATTCTGGATGTATCTGTATAGAGCCCCACGATATTTTTGAACCAAATGTCGCTCGGAGTCTTTGATACCCAAATTGGTGCGCAACGTATGGAAGGCATTGGTGAACTCTGGAACTACTTGGCCCCTCTCTTTCCATAGTGTGGTCCATCTCATGTACTGGTCTTTGTAGTTTCCAACAGGGTAATATTGTTCCTTTACCGCATCCATAAAAAAATCCCAAGTGGGATCGGCCCCATATATTCCAGACTCCTCTGTGGAACTTTGCTCCCTGTAAGTTTCCCACCAATGTTTGACATGGGGGAGAGCTTTAAGGAGTACAAAGGTGATCTTTTCTTTGTCGAAAAAATTGTGAACAGAGAAATAACCTTCTAGTAGAGTTAACCATTTTTCTAGGGCTTCTGCATCTATCTGTCCTTCAAATACAGGAATATTGAAATTAACTTGTACCTTGAAAGGCGAGGTGCCTCCAAAGTGGCTACTTGATGAAGATGTGCCTGATGCTATCAGCAGGCATTTAAGGATGTGGGAAAAATTCTCCATCATTTTGTCCCTCTGTCATGTGAGAGCTTGCTCAAGCAACAAATTGATAGGATCGTCTGCTCCGTCGATTTTCTTTTCTTCCGCCATTGAGGGTTTCTTGGGTGTGCAAGAGAGATTGTCTTCAAGAGAGACAAGCTCGAGACCCAACTTTATATACTCGGACCTCGTCGGGGACATGAATTGAAAAAAACAATCAAGAGCAGCTTGTTCTAATACCACTGATCTGGATTATTTTTGGCACGAAATGAGAGTGGAGATATAATAAAGAAATGCACAGAGATATCACGTATATTCAGTAATATAACAGAAATATATCAGAGATGCAACCATAAACACAGAGATACGGTAATACACGATTTCTATTAATGAAAGAAATGTACAGAGACTGTAAAAATACAAAGTGAAACACTTGCTAGAATGGTGGCAGCTTATCTCTGAGAAGATATGTGACGGTTACTCGCATTCACAAGAAGATGATTACAATGAGGCTCTAGAGTCCTTTTTACAATAAACAGGAATTCCAAAAATCCTAGACATCCAAAAACTTAACCCTAGGAGATGAAGCGCCAAAAGTCATGTGGGCCCCGTTTGGGTAAGTTAGTACATCAGCTTCCCGGGGTCGTAACTTTTGCATATGATCTCTGTTTTAGGCGTATGATAGCTCGTTGGAAAGGTATCGTTCAGGAGATTCATTTTGGGGGCTCAATCATGCCTTTAACTATCATTGAGAACCTCAATCTCAAAAAAACCTTCATTTAGGTCCTCAAAATGGCCCCGGAAGTTAAAACTTGCTAAAAATAGTAAATTGTCAAAATTGCCAGAAAACTGTTTTGAGCCAGTTGGAAAAGGTGGGTGGCCAATGATATCCACCTGGATCAATCCTCCCTCCTTAAGAAGTAATGGTCTCCATTGCATTGAGTTCCCGGGGGAGAGGGAAAAGTGTTTGCTGGATCTGCATCTGGGTGAGCTACTTGTATTGTTGGAGACGTTGCGCTGCTTAGTTTGTGGAAGTCTGTCATGAACCTGTTGAAGTTGAGGTTGTTAAACAAGTCGAGCTACATGAGAGGAAGGTGTGAAAATGGAATCTTTCTGCTTTGTTGCAACCTTTTCGACCTGCTTCTGTTGGATAGAAGGTGCAGGGGGTGAGACTGTAGTGGTTGCAATGTCCTTCTGTTCCCCTTTTGAATAGATTGTGAAGAAGCTGAATTTTGCAGTATGAGATACTACCTTGCGACATTTTTTAGGTGAAACAATAGTTGGAACTACCTCTGGTATTCTATAGAGATGCCCCCCCAATGAAACAATGATACTACGGGGTCGAGACTCATAAATAGCATGGCGCTTCCACATATATGGTTGGGCCAAGAGAACATCACAGACATCCAATGGGGCAACATCACATAATACCTCGTCCTTGAAGGGCTGGATGCCGTATGACAATCGACATTGTTGGCTGACACGAAGATCTCGTCCTTGGCAAGGCCACCTAATGTTGTATGGTTGTGGCTGTGGTGTTGTCGACAATCCCAACTGTTTGATGGCCTCTGCTGAGATGAGGTTCTTCTGGCTTCCGCTATCAACATTAAAATGCAGTGAGGTTGCCTTCACCCACATCTGTGAATGAAAAAGGCGCTCCCTCTCTTCAGGATCTATTGGTTCTTCTGGTTGAATTGTTGTGGTCACGACAATAGCAGTGGGGTCTGCGTGAATGATCTGTCCTTTACCTGTATTTTCAGAATCAGATTCTAAATCAGGGTTCGGCTCCTTGTCTTTGATCTCAGCCACCAATGACAATTTTGAGCGACATTCATCGGTGTTGTGCTAGGGGATTTTGTGGAAATCACACCATTTTCCAGTGTCCTTCTTTGTCTTCCCGTGACCCTTCTTTTCCTGTGTCTTAGACTAGTTTTTGGGAGACTGTTTGTTAGGGCCGTCTTTGTCATACTTTGGTTGTTGCAGATTTGCAGACCCAAATTCCCATTTGTTCTGGTGCTTAAATTTCTGCTCAATTTTAACAGCATGTCGATAAGCAGCACCGAGTGATGAGATGTCCAAAAAATCCATTTCTGTGTAGAGCCCCACGGTATTTCAGAACCAAATGTCGCTCAGAGTCTTTGATACCCAACTTGGTGCGTAAGGTATGGAAGGCATTGGTGAACTCCGGAACTGCTTGGCCCCTCTCTTGCCGCAGTGTGGTCCATCTCATGTACTGGTCTTCATAGTTGCCAATAGGGTAATACTGTTCCTTTACCGCATCCATAAAAAATCCCAAGTGGGATCGGCCCCATATATTCCAGACTCCTCTGTGGAACTTTGCTCCCAGTAAGTTTCCCACCAATGTTTGACATGAGGGAGAGCTTTAAGGAGTGCGAAGGTGATCTTTTCTTTGTCGGAAAAATTGTGAACAGAGAAATAACCTTCTAGCAGAGTTAACCATTTTTCTAGGGCTTCTACATTTATCTGTCCTTCAAATACAGGAATATCAAAATTAACTTGTACCTCGAAAGGCGAGGTGCCTCCAAACTGGCCGCTTGATGAAGATGCGCCTAATGCTATTGACAGGCGTTTAAGGATATGGGCAAAATTCTCCATCATTTCGTCCCTCTGTCACGTGAGAGCTTGCTCAAGCAACAGACTGATAGGATCGTCTTCTCCGTCAATTTTCTTTTCTTCCTCCATTGAGGGTTTCTTGGGTGTGCGAGAGCAATTGTCTTCAAGAGAGACAAGCTCAAGACCCAGCTTGCTATACTTGGACCTCATCGGGGACATGCACTGAAAAAAACAATCAAGAGCAGCATGCTCTTATACCACTGATCCGGATTATTTTCGACATGAAATGAGAGCGGAGATATAATAAAGAAATGCACAGAGATATCACGTATATCCAGTAATATAACAGAAATATATCAGAGATGCAACCATAAACACAGAGATACGGTAATACATGATTTCTATTAATGAAAGAAATGTACAGAGACTGTAAAAATACAGAGTGAAAGACTCGCTAGAATGGTGGCAGCTTATCTCTGAGAAGAGATGTGACGGCTACTCGCATTCACAAGAAGATGATTACAATGAGGCTCTAGAGGCCTTTTTACAATAAACAGAAATTCCAAAATTCCTAGACATCCAAAAACCTAACCCTGGGAGATGAAGCGCCAAAAGTCATGTGGCCCCCGTTTGGGTAAGTTAGTACATCAACTTCCCAGGGTCGTAACTTTTGCATACGATCTCCGTTTTAAGCGTATGATAGCTCGTTGGAAAGGTATCCTTGAGGATATTAATTTTGGGAGCTCAACCATGCCTTCAACTATTATTTAGAATCTCAATCTCAAAAAAAACTTCATTTAGGCCCTCAAAATGGCCCCGGAAGTTAAAACTTGCTAAAAATAGTAAATTGCGAAAATTGCCAGAAAACTGTTTTGAGCCAGTGGGAAAAGGTGGGTGGCCAACGATATCCACCTGGATCAATCCTCCCTCCTTAGGAAGCAATGGTATCCATTGCGATGAGTACCCGGGGGAGAGGGAAAAGCGTTTGCTGGATCTGCATCTGGGTGAGCTGCTTGTATTGTTGGAGATGTCGCGCTGCTTAGTTTGTGGAAGTCTGTCATGAACCTGTTGAAGTTGAGGTTGTTCAACAAGTTGAGCTACATGAGAGGAAGGTGTGAAAAAGGAATCTTTGTGCTTTGTTGCAACCTTGTCGACCTTCTTCTGTTGGATAGAAGGTGTAGGGGGCGAGACTGTAGTGGTTGCAATGTCCTTCTGTTCCCCTTTTGAATAGATTGTGAAGAAGCTGAATTTTGCAGTATGAGATACTACATTGTGACACTTTTTAGGTGAAACAATAGTTGGAACTACCTCTGGTATTCTATAGAGATGGTCCCCCAAAGTAACAATGACACTACAGGGTCGAGACTCATAAATAGCATGGCGCTTCCACATATATGGCTGGCCCAAGAGAACATCACAGACATCCAGTGGGGAAACATCACATAATACCTTGTCCTTGAAGGGCTGGATGCCGTATGACAATCGACATTGCTAGCTGACACGAAGATCTCGTCCTTGGCGAAGCCACCCAATGTTGTATGGTTGCGGGTGTGGTGTTGTCGACAATCCCAACTGTTTGAAGACCTCTGTTGAGATGAGGTTCTTCTGACTTCTGCTATCAACAATAAAATGCAGTGGGGTCCCCTTCACCCACATCTATGAATGAAAAAGGTGCTTCCTCTCTTCAGGATCTGTTGGTTCTTCTGGTTGAATTACTGTGGTCGCGACAATGGCAGTGGGGTCTGCGTCAACGATCTATCCTTTACCTGTATTTTCAGAATCAGATTCTAAATCAGCGTTCGACTCCTTGTCTTTGATCTCAGCCACCAATGACTATTTTGAGTGACATTCATCGGTTTTGTGCCAGGGGATTTTGTGGAAATCACACCATTTTACGGTGTCCTTCTTTGTCTTTCCGTGACCCTTCTTTTCCTGTGTCTTGGACTGGTTTTCGGGAGATTGTTTGTTAGCGCCGTCTTTGTCATACTTTGGTTGTTGCAGATTTGCAGACCTGAATTCTTGTTTGTTCTGGTGCTTAAATTTCTGCTCAATTTTAACAGCATATCGATAAGCAACACCGAGTGATGAGATGTCCAAAAAATCCATTTCATTCTGGATGTATCTGTGTAGAGCCCCACGGTATTTCTGAACCAAATGTCGCTCAGAGTCTTTGATACCCAACTTGGTGCACAATGTATGGAAGGCATTGATGAATTCCAAAACCGCTTGGCCCCTCTCTTGCCGCAGTGTGCTCCATCTCATGTACTGGTCTTCATAGTTGCCAACAGGGTAATACTGTTCCTTTACCGCATCCATAAAAAATCCCAAGTGGGATCGGCCCCATATATTCCAGATTCCTCTGTGGAACTTTGCTCCCAGTAAGTTTCCCACCAATGTTTGACATGAGGCAGAGCTTTAAGGAGTGCGGAGGTGATCTTTTCTTTGTCGGAAAAATTGTGAACAGAGAAATAACCTTCTAGCAGAGTTAACCATTTTTCTAGGGCTTCTGCATCTATCTGTCCTTCAAATACAGGACTATCAAAATTAACTTGTACCTTGAAAGGAGAGGTGCCTCCAAAGTGGCCGCCTGATGAAGATGCGCCTGATGCTATCGGTAGGCGTTTAAGGATGTGGGAAAAATTCACCATCATTTCCTCCCTCTGTCATGTGAGAGCTTGCTCAAGCAACAGATTGATAGGATCGTCTGCTCCGTCGATTTTCTTTTCTTCCGCCATTGAGAGTTTCTTGGGTGTGCGAGAGAGATTGTCTTCAAGAGAGACAAGCTCGAGACCCAACTTGCTATACTCAGACCTCGTCAGGGACATGCACTAAAAAAAAAAATCAAGAGCAGCCTGCTCTGATACCGCGAATCCGGATTATTTTCGACACGAAATGAGAGCGGAGATATAATAAAGAAATGCACAGAGATATCACGTATATCCAGTAATATAACAAAAATGTATCAGAGATGCAACCATAAACACAAAGATACAGTAATACACGATTTCTATTAATGAAAGAAATGTATAGAGACTGTAAAAATACAAAGTGAAAGACTCGCTAGAATGGTGGCAGCTTATCTCTGAGAAGAGATCTGATGGCTACTCGCATTCGCAAGAAGATGATTACAATGAGGCTCTAGAGGCCTTTTTACAATAAACAGGAATGCCAAAAGTCCTAGACATCCAAAAACCTAACCCTAGGTGATGAAGCGCCAAAAGTCATGTGGGCCCCGTTTGGGTATGTTAGTACATCAACTTCCCGAGGTCGTAACTTTTGCATACGATCTCCGTTTTAGGCATATGATAGCTCGTTGGAAAGGTATCGTTGAGGAGATTCATTTTGGGGGCTCAATCATGCCTTTGTCTAACTGTGAGAACCTCTATCTAAAAAAAACCTTCATTTAGGCCCTCAAAATGGCCCCGGAAGTTAAAACCTGCTAAAAATAGTAAATTGCCAAAATTGCCAAAAAAATGTTTTGAGCCAATTGGAAAAGGTGGGTGGCCATCGATATCCACCTGGATCACATGATAAGCACGTTAGAATATGAAAATATATATTTCATGTTGGTACTATATTATTAGTGGTGGATTTTGTTGACAACTGCACCTTTCAACTATTAAATGAGATTCAGAGTCAATATTATCATTTAGAGAAAATGCGTCTATGGTCCATATTATGTAAAAACATGGGATAAGTAATAACAAATACGAAACAGTTATACTGAAAGAGTGTCGCTTCTATACAAGTGACAATAGGCGCTATAACTTTGCTTATGTACAACAATGCTTTCCACTATTCTATGGTCACTTGCAGGAGAATAATATATGTACATCAATTGACATTGGATTTGGTCAAATGGCTGTGAGAGATAATTCAAAAATGCCATTTCATTTCAATGGTCATGAGGGCTAGTTCAAAAATGTCAGTTTATTTCAATGGTTTTGTTTGTTACGAAAAAATACAAGGTACCATATATTTGGAATTATTTTAAGAGTAGGCATGAGAAAGGGGAGCATGACAGAGCTGGTGCGTTACTCATAACCACATTATGTAGGGAAGAATTGAAGTTTATGAAAAATTACTCTATTTGAGATTCAAAATCTATAGTTGAATAGTGTTGTTTAGTAATCGTAGAGGGAACAAGAAGGTGAGAAGAACTGACAATGAAAGGACATGTACATAGATATTTTGGGAGGTAGTCAATGTAAAGTAGTGAAATACATATAAATGAAAAAAAGTCTATTGCACCAATAAATTTCATTCATTTTGAACTTCAGAAAGCAGATGAAGGCCCATCAATAAGGACAACAATGTTTTTCAACGCCGCTATAAAACAAATTCTCGTAAAGAAGAAAATGTCACATTTCAAACTTAATTGTATTACTTGTTTCACATTGCCCAACTTCCCTAACTCTTTTTGATGATGTTCCATGTATTACTTATTACGCTGAAAGGCGTACACCTATTGACAATGGGCACAATTAATGATCTTTTAACCTCATTTAACCTTAAACCCTAATCTGATGGCTATGCATTGAAGATGCTAGCATATTCTTAGTCGTCCTCTAAAATCAATGGGTCAGAGTTATTATTCATAACTTTCTTGCATTTATCAAGGCATCCGTTAACATGTTTACTTTCTAACATTTACCTAATCACATTAAAAAATTACTGTAAGGATATATAAATGCCACATTTAAATGATTAAGTAGGATTAAACCATGCAGCCAAACGTTTCATATTACCACAAATGGATTGTGGATTACCACATACGTTTTATATTGGGGGCACGGGTTTTTAGCCAATACCTTTCGGCGTTCTCAACCACGAGTTAGCGGTTGTGCTAGTTGTTATTATAATTTTAGAAGATGCTCCATGCTAATATTTGGTCCCGATTGTGTGAATGCTTCTTTATCACGGTGTTTTAAGTATTAGGTTCATAACAATACATCTGTGGGAATTTAAATTATTTTTAACCTTTATCTCCAACATGTAGCAATAAAATATCTTTTGATAAGAAGTTATAATTATATTGTGTAATTCAGAATCAATGTAGACATGGAATCAACCTATCTTTAGGTTCCTAACTTAGAGGAATTATTTAATAATACCGAATCCATGAAACTTTTGTAGGTTGTTAAAGATATGAGTTGATTTCATGAAGGACCTTTATATTGTCATTCTTGCCTATAAAAATTTATTGAGACCCTTTTCTAATCTTACACAAAATAAAGTAGAAGGGATGCAACAAGAATGATATGGTAAATATGTCGTAAAATTAATCTTCATGCAAATTTATTATATAAATCATCGTCTTTCACCCTTTACACCACACGCTACTAAATATTTAGAGAAGATGCTTAGAAAAAAAAACAAAATTTTTAAGTACTGGATCATAGCTAAATTGAATCAAGGAATAGTTAAATGAGGTCAAGATGTTAGGGATGAATTTTTGGCTTTATCTATAACATTGTGTTTTGGAAAATTGAAGAAATATAAACGATGTTTAAGTAATCCATAATGTTTACCCAAAAAGTTTGATCTTCCAAAATTATTAAAAAATAATCATCCTCAAAATGGTCATTAACTAGTTGTCCCACTTCATTTTCATTTCCTTTAGTTAAACCCACTTTCTCTTCCATACATATAAGATATACTAGGCCCAACCAATGAAACATATATATCCTTGACCAAAGAAAAAGGGGTTGTAATTAATTAAAAGAACCCAACATTTTTAGATTTGTTTTAAATAAAAAAAGAGTTTATTCATTGATGATGAATGTGAGATGAAAATCTAAAACTTTAACCATTACCAAAATAAAACTTCATTCCATCTTAACATAATCTTTTTCCAAATTTATTTTTAAAAATAATGAATTACCACAAATAAGGTAGGGCCATTGCATATCCTCCTAAACTACACTCTACAATAACATTTCAAAAAATATAATAAATAAATCCAAAAAAATAAAGATGTAACAACACCCACAAACTAAGATATTAATAGTCAATATTTATTACTAGATTACCCTAAACTAGAAATCAAGGTATTACCAATAACCACACTTATAACTATACCAAGAATAACTTGTATAAGTGTATTACGAAATACTAGAAACATTCCACTACTTTAAAATAAATAAATAAAGTGATGTTTTTAAACCGTTAGAAAAAAAATTGTATGTCAAGAGGCTATCGGAATCTTTTTTAGGGTTTAATTGTAAAAAACCATAAAAAAAAATTGTGATATTTTTAAATGAAAAATAAACCTAGGTCAAAACGGTATGAGAAACTATATTTTTATAAGAGATGTATAGCTGGTCACTTCCTTGTATCATTTATTTCTATTACAAAACACAACATTTGCATGTATTATTTATTTATTTATGTTTATAGAAGAAGATTTTTGGCACATCAATTAGTAATATGTTTTTTTAAACATGCCAATGCATTATGTTGGGAGCATAAAACCGACGCTAGGCGTTGATTAAGCATTGCCGTTTGTAACCTTTTAACTTTTAGTTTCTGTATTTTTAATTATAATCTCTCCTCCTTAAGACGGAAATTTCTTTGAAAGTAGAATCCATTAGACTGGTTCGGTCGCAACCACATTTCTATGCAGAATCCACTACACTGGTCGGTCTGTTCTTAAAATGAATATATTAATGATTCCGCTTGTCGTCGGTCCGGTCTGAACGGAACGAAAATTCTTCGCAGAATCCGCTACACTAGTCGGTCTGCTCTTAAAAGTAATATGTTAATGATTCCACAAGAAATTTCTTTGCAGAATCCGAAATTTAATATTAATCCATCCCGTTTCAACGTGCAATTTCATGTTACTTTCCAGACAAGACCGATAACCAGTGGAATCATTAATATTAGACTCAGAAGAGACCAGTCAAGTGGATTCTCCTTCCTAAGAAAAAAATAATACTAGCACAGCCATGAAATTCATGGCTGGTGAACGCCGAAAAGTTTACAAATTAAACAGAATGCACAATTCTGCTGTTCAAATCTCAAATCAAACGAAATTCGAATGAGAAGAAACGTTTGGGTTTCCCGTTGGCGAAGAAATCGTCGGTTCACAATTCTGAGCCCAAGCTTTGCAGGCGATCCGCCATATACGAAGAGCCACGGTGACTCGAACCGCTGTTCATCACCGCTATCCATCACTGTCCATCACTTTATTGGGTTAATGGGAGCCCTAACTCAAACTGGTGGCTGATGAGTTTTGGGTGGCCCAGAAAACGAAACGTTGATATAAAAAACGACTCTGTAATAAAATTTTAATTTTTGTTAATAACTCAGACGTGGCAATCAGCTAATCATCACAGTAAATTTTAAATATGATAAAGTGAAAGTAAAAAAATAAACATGTAAACGGATGTCTTTATAATAGTGAGGAAGTTAGTGGTTGAAATCACAACCATTGATTTATTGGGACGACTAAGAATATTCCATCAATATTTAATCTTGTCCATACAAAACTGATTAAGCACTAAAAACCTATTAAATGTGCCCATTGTCAATAGGTATACGCCTTTTCGGCGTAATTAATTTTGAGACCAGACCGACCAGTCTAGTGGATTCTTCTCCTTCGAAAAAACTTGGCAAGGAAGCGGGTAAATGATTCCACTGGTCCCTAACACTATAATGGATTCTTCTTCTTCCGAGAAAGTTCGGAGAGAAGCAGGGAAATGCCTCCACTGGACTAGAAAATAAAATTAATGTTTCCCTTAGTGTGAATCATTAATTTTAAATTTAATAAGTGGATGTTTGGATTTTTTGGTTTTTGTGGAATCATTAATTTTAAATTTAATCAAGTGGATTTTTGGATTTTTTGGTTTGTGTGGAATAATTAATTTTAAATTTAATTAAGTGGATTTTTGGATTTTTTTGGTTGGGGGGTGGACTCATTAATTTTAAATTTAATCAAATGGATTTTTGGATTTTTTCGGTTTGTGTGGAATAATTAGTTTTAAATTTAATCAAGTGGATTATTGGATTTTTTGGTTTGTGTGGAATCATTAGTTTTAAATTTAATCAAATGGATTATTGGATTTTTTGGTTTGTGTGGAATCATTAGTTTTAAATTTAATCAAGTGGATTTTTGGATTTTTTGGTTTGTGTGAAATAATTAATTTTAAATTTAATTAAGTGGATTTTTGGATTTTTTTGGTTTGTGTGGAATAATTAATTTTAAATTTAATCAAGTGGAGTTTTGGATTTTTTTGGTTTGTGTGAATCATTAATTTTAAATTTAATTAAGTGGATTTTTGGATTTTTTTGGTTTGTGTGGAATCATTAAATTTAATAAGTGGATTTTTGGATTTTTTGGTTTGTGTGGAATCATTAATTTTAAATTTAATCAAGTGGATTTTTGGATTTTTTGGTTTGTGGCAAATTTTTTTCAAAGAATGGAAGAGAAATAGAAATTTGAACGGGATAAACTAAAAATCCGGTCATTCTTATCTGAATTGTAGATTTTATAGACGTGAAACAAAGTTAAGTCAATAGTTAAATTTGCTCCATATCCGTTGGAACGAAATCTGCAATCCAATTAAGTTTGAGTTGAAAAGCCACAAACGGCCAGTATATCGGGATGTCCACTATCTATTCTATATGATTTCATAAAATTTATATAGAGCGGTCGTCGCTCCATCTCTCTAATCAAAGTATTTATTTACTGTTATCACGTTGCATAGATTAAATGGTTGGTGTTGACTTTAAAGCTTAGATTGCTGTTCTAATATTCTTGCAAGTTGTTGACAGTATTTTATTTCATGGTCCTTCATTTACCAGAGTAAAATAACAGATTTGGCGAGAAGATTGGCAGGATACGCGCCGAGCAGATCGACATTGTGTCTCGCATATTTATAGATTTTGAGATTCTCCTGGGTTAGATTGGTTGTTGGAGAAACTACATGCTCAGGTGATGGAGTTTATCCATCTGTAGCTCATTATTTATTAATTTAAATATAACTGTTACACAACGACCACAGAATTGAAATTTGAGATTAAGAAAAGAACGGAAGAGGTATTGATATTACCGATGGTGGTTCGAAAGGTTCAATTGGGAATGGAAGGATTTTAACTACGGTTACCACAAAGCATGCCACCTTCCTGTACATGGTGAAATATGGTGGAAGAAAAATAAAGTATCTGCAAACGTGTGCAATCAATTTTTGGTATCAGAGCATCATGATCCATATTGGAGCCAAAGGATCCCAAAAAAGTGAGGTACATAACCTATGAGGATAGGTATTATTATGTTTATTGTTACCATAGGATATTTTTAATGCATTTAAATGGAGATGCACAAATGAACTTGCCCTTTTATATGTTGAAGAGCCAGAAAAAAATGGCAAAGAGTGTACAAAGTAATCCAATAACTGTTGATAAAAGTTTATTTCATCAAGGATTGATTAAAAGGTTGGTTCTTTATGCATTGAGTGAAGTTCGAGTGTCTTGGATATAGTTGTTGAACTTCTTAGGGTTCGATGAACAAGGTTTAAAAATACAAAAAAAAAAACCTCTGACCAGAAACCTGGGGTTTCAACAAAGAAGGATGATACCTTGAAGAGCACTGTAAAATTGCAATAAATTTCTCCTATAGCTTGACAAAATAGATTCAGCAAGAGAAAATTAATGCTACACAAGGAGGAAGAAGTCAAACAAAGGCTCGAATCCTCTGTTTTAAAACATGATTTTATGGGTTATAACAGGGTTTATACAAGAAGAATCGCTAGGAAAAAGACAGAGCAATTACAAGAAGTGAAAATTGAACCAAAAAAATATATCCATGTCATGTACCTGTTAACAATTCCCCACAAGTAAGACAAAGTAGAAGGAGTAAGGGAAAACAGACTGTAAACTATCTCGAGAGGCCTAAAACAAGAGCTACAAACAAGTTGAGACTTAATTCAAAGGCTCTGTTTAAACCCTCTTTGAAGAAAGATAATTTGATAATTTTAGATGATGATATTACAGAGAAAATTCATAAGAACACCAGAAAAGGGAAAAAACAACACCCAGTGCCAAAAATTGAATCTTCTCACTCGGATGATGAGACCCCTGAAATCGCCAAGTAAGAAAGGTTGGAAATCCATACACTCAGGGATATGCCAGACATGATAGAGTTTTACATGGAAAAAGGAGCACCAATTCTACTTGAGTCTGCAACAAAAGGCATTATTGAGGATAAATATGTAAAGGTATATAAGAAGGAAAGGAAACTTAGAAATCCCAAATTATCTATTGACTTAAACAAACCTACACTACAAGAAAATCAAGAATAACTTGCACTACAATAAAAGCAAGAAGAACCTGTGATTGGGAGGAAAGATGTGCTGACACCTAAATATTATGAGGCCATTATTGCAGACCTAAGGCAACAAAATCAAAAGCTTGTGATACAAAATTCCAGATTACAAACTATATTCTAGAAGATGAAAAAAAAATCAAAGGAAAGTCTATGAATTCTTAAAGAAAATCCCTAAGGCTGAAACAAACAATATTTTTGCAAAAAAATATTTTGCAGGATGAGGAGCGAATGCAGGGAAGTTGAAGATTTTGCAGGCAGATTTGACCACATGGATAAATCTAGCTAGGAATTATAGATTAGTTCCTTTTTTTAATTGTTTACACAAACAAATCCTAAGAATCATCTTATTAGTTTTCACAAGATCATTTTTAGGGATTTGATCTTACTATGAGGATTTTCCTCCTAAAAATCATCTTTCTGTTTTGACCTCATGTGAGGTAATTTGAATGTAATGTCTATAGTCAAGGGATGTAATTAATGGGCCACTATGTTTTGGGATCTAGATCCAAAAGTGGAACCTCTTCTTTTTGTATAAAAGCAAGTTCAGATTAAGAGGTAGGGGTTCAAGTTTGGTGGTTCTAAAGCACATATTGACCTAAATTGTATACCTGGAATTTGCTACACATTACACTCAATGGAAAAAGAATTATGATGGTTAGATTGTCTCATTATTATGTTAAATTTATTCTCTCTTACTTGAATGTTGTTGGCAGCAAGCCGAAGTGGAAAGAAGGATGATCGTGGGGAAAGAAAGTGTGCACAAGGGAAGCAACAACTGGAAGGAAACACAACACACATGCATGCAAGAAAGCATGCACAAGGAAAGTGACGACTGGAAGGAAGAACAACACACGTGCATGAGAGGGATACCTAACGATGGTAGGGTTAGGGTTTTGGTAAATATCGATACCTAAATATCGATACTTAGGTATCATAAGGGGTTCGGTTCTAATTATTGTAGTTACGCATGAGTGGATGCGATATGTAATGATTTGCTGTAAGACCTATTTTGTATAAGATGTTGAGCTAGAGAGGACGAGGGAGGGTAGATCTTAAGGGTTAGATCGTAGGATGTGGAGCCTAGTGTGATCTCGTTCGTCTCATCTAGATCTTACCCATCTGAGGATAATTGTAAGCGCGCGATGCTGTAGTGACAGAACGAATATAATAAAAGATCCGAGAGCCAAATATTTGTGGACGTAGCCTAGGAGGGGGTGAACCATGGTAAAAATTTGTTTTATGTGATGAATGTATTCATATATTTGAGATCTTTGCAGTAGTTATTGTTATGCTTAACGAAGGGCCAATGAAGATAGGGACCCAGAATAACAAGAAGGATAAGACATAGTCGACCAAGGAGAAACAACAACAGACCGAGCCTGCGCAAGAGACCGAAGCAAGGCCCAACCCACAAGCAGTAGGGGAAAATAAGAGGCCAGTGACGCAGATAGGAGGTGCGCGCAAGAAATCAAAGGCACAAAGAACACCAACGGAGTATACTATCACATATGATGATGGGGAAATGATAGCCCGAATGGTCCAGGATTATCTATCCGAGGACTTCGACCGTGCTGCACACCACAGAGATAGGATTCAGGAGGAATTGAAAGACATGCAACATCTCCTCAAGAAAATCGAGGAAGGGCAACCAGCAAGAAGCAGGGGGGTCGAACCATTAGCACCGCAGACAGAGGAAAGATTGCAAGAAGAAGAACGAGATTCAGTCCAGGCAATACTAGAACCACATGTAACATTCCACATCACCCCTAGTATGTTGTGCATGGACGAAATTGTGGGGCAAACACCCTTGAAGGACTTAACCCAAATCCAACCAGTGTTGACGAGGATACCAGCTGGAGCACTACATAAGTTGTAGGTTAGTGTGAACCATGAGGTACAGTCTCGAGCACGCAAGGACTTAACCGAATTGAAGCAAGCAACAAAGAAATGAGACACGCTGGAAGAAGTGTATGAACAGGCTAAATATGAGACCCAGGAGGAAAGGGATCACATAAAAGGATTGGAGCAGAAATTGGCAGGAACTTATGAGAAGATTCCACAGGCCGCGCAGAGAGAGGAAATCATAGTAGCATAAAATATTGATTGGATTGCATAGGCAATTGATCAATATTAGAAGGAGATAGAGAATCTCTGAGAACAACTCACACCAACCACTCCACCAGTAGTGAAGGAGAAAAGGCAATAGGAAGCAACCATGCAGCTGCAGGAGATAGAGCAGCAGGTCAACACAACAACTGACTTATTCGATAAAGCAACGCAACTTTGGACTAGCTTAGGGGAGGATCAACAGGTCCAACAATGGGACAAGGAAGAAGAAAGGATCAACGCAACGATCCAAGAACTCAAGCAAAGATAGAAGACAATACCAATCACAGAACATGTTAAAGGGACGTAGGACATGAAGAGATTGCAGGTAGAGCTAATTACTATGCAAACCCAGAAATAGGAGTGGCAGGATCAAATGGAACCGTTGCAAGAACAGGTAGCAGAAGTGATGGAACAAGCAAAGGAATCCAAGTCACGTATAGAACAGACCCAAGCAGAGTGTGTGGAATTGATTAGCGACGACATTGCGGTCCAGACAGTGGACACACTTAAGGAGAAGACTGCATAGGTGCAGACACAAGCAATAGAGCTAAAGGAAAAGTTCTAGGTGATCACCAAGGAGATCAAGGGAGCACACAAAGGTTAGGTGGCTCGGGACGAGCCACATGTCAGTGTTGGGGGCCTGTTGGCAGCAGGCCGAAGTGGAAAGAAGGATGATCGTGGGGAAAGAAAGCGTGCACAAGGGAAACAAAAGCTGGAAGGAAACAAAGCGCGCACGCATGCACAAGGAAAGCGATAGCTGAAAGGAAGAACAACACACACGCATGAGAAGAAGACCTAACGACGGTAGGGTTATGGTTTTGGTAATGTATTGTAATGGTTGAAGAGCCAAAGATGTATAAATATCGATACTTAGGTATCATAAGGGTTTCGGTTTTGATTATTGTAGTTACGCATGAGTGGATGCGATATGTAATGTTTTGTTGTAAGACCTATTTTGTATAAGTTGTTGAGCTAGAGAGGACAAGGGAGGGTAGATATTATGGGTTAGATCACAGGTTGTGAAGCCTAGTGTTATCCTATCTGCCTCATCTAGATCTTACCCATCTTAGGAGAATTGTAAGTGCGTGATGTTGTAGCGACAAAACAAATATAATAAAAGAGCTGAGAGCCAAATCTTTGTGGATGTAGCCCAGGATGGGGTGAACTACGTTAAACATCTGTGTTATGTGATGAATTTATGCATATCTTTGTCATCTTTGCAGTAGTTATTATTATGCTTAACGAATGAGTTATTATACTGGCTATTTAAATATTGTTGTGATATTAAGGGAATAAGCTATTGAATTTACAGTATAGTCGTGAATCACAGTATGATTGCAATCACGAGTTATAGCAATGGTTCAGTTTTCGGTTCTCATATCTCACACTCAATCCTAGGTTGTAAACACCTGAGTCTTACAACCACCCATTAAAGCTATCTTGGGTGAGACTACGCAATGCATTATGTGTGTTGTGTTGCCTTCTAGTTTACGAGGAGGGACAATAGTTTTAGACGCTTTGTTGGAAACCCAAAAACACATGAACCCTAGGTCAATAACCTCAGACTGAGTATTCAAGAGATTTAACCAACAAATGCATTGGAATCTTTTGCGAAGCATTTGAATTATTCTATTCATGTTGAATACCAATAAAGATTCTGTTGTTTGCTCAATTGTTACAGGATTTGTGTTTAAGTATTTATTTCTTGTTTCTGAATGATATTTGAGATCAAGAGTCTTCTATGTAAGTGAACATATTGTAAGCTTGCAGTTTCTTTTTATTCTTTTTAAACATCCTTATCTAGCTGATCAGAGTGATTTTCATTGACTAAGTGAATGTGGTGGAAACCTGACTTTGTAACCAAAATTTTATGTTGCCTAATTCATCCACTTCTTGACCCATAAAACAACCTATAAACCTAAAAATACCTACAAGCATAAACCATTGCAGTAACTAAGGTGCCTTAGCCTCCCCTTAGTAGTCAGGGACAACTTTAGGGACTAAGACCTACTATCGAGACAAATATCCGAAGTAATAATAGTGAATGCTCCCACAGAAACTACAATTATTCAACATGGCAGGGACTAGTTGTTATGCAACTATCACACTTGTTTTATCAGTTTACAATGAAATGATCAAATTAAAATTAAAGTATGTCCACCATCTCTTCCATCAAAGTATGGATTGTTATAATGTTTTTATACATAAAATGGTTGTTGTTGACTTGAAAGCATGGATTGGGGTTATAATATTCTTGGAAGTTGTAGACATTGTATTTTATTTCATGGTCCTTTATTTACTAGTGGAAAATAACATATTTTGCAAGAATATTGGTTGGATATGAGTCTAGCATGACGAACATTGTACCTTGCATAATTCTAGATTTCGAGTTTTTTCTTGGTTAGAATGGTTGTTGGAGCAACTAGCTCTATTGATGGATTTTATCCACTTGCAACTTATTATTTATTTATTTTTAAATAATTGTCACACAACAACCACAATATTGAAATTTGAGATTAAGAAAAGAATTGAGATATCGTAATAGAGGTATGAATTTATCATTTCATCAAAGTTTCTTTTAAAAAGACTTAACAATATGTCAATATGTCCATGTGGCTTGATGGTAGGGTAAGCACTTTAGAAGATGAAAAGATATATTTCTCTGAGAAAACTGAAATTAAAGTATTCCCACCATCTATTTGTTGGTACTCCATCTCTTCCATCAAAGTATCTGTTATCACGTTTGTATAGATAAAATGATTGGTGTTGACTTAAAAGCATAGATTGGGGTTATAATATTCTTGCAAGTTGTAGAAATATTGTGGTTGGTGTTAAGGTTGGATTGGGGTTATAATATACTTGCAAGTTGTAGAGATAGTATTTTATTTCACGGTCCTTTATTTACCAGTGGAAAATAACAAATTTTGCAAGAATTTTGGTTGGATTTGAGTCTAGCATGATGGACATTGTGCCTCGCATAATTCTAGATTTTCGAGATTTTTCGGGGTTAGAAGGGTTGTTGGAGCAACTAGCTCTGCTGATGGAGTTTATCCACTTGCAACTTATTATTTATTTATTTTTAAATAATTGTCACACAATGACCATAATATTGAAATTTCTGATTAAGAAAAGAATTGAGATGTTGTACTACTAGTATGAATTTATCATTTCATCAAAGTTTTTTTTTTAAAGAATTAACAATATGTCAATATGTCCATGTGGCTTGATGGCATAATGATCAAGATTATTTTCGGCACGAAATGAGAGCGGAGATATAATAAAGAAATGCAGAGAGATATCACGTATATCCAGTAATATAACAGAAATATATCAGAGATGCAACCATAAACACAGAGATACAGTAATACACGATTTCTATTAATGAAAGAAATGTACAGAGACTGTAAAAATACAAAGTGAAAGACTCTCTAGAATGGTGGCAGCTTATCTCTGAGAAGAGATGTGACGGCTACTTGCATTCGCAAGAAGATGATTACAATGAGGCTCTAGAGGCCTTTTTACAGTAAACAAGAATGTCAAAAGTCCTAGACATCCAAAAACCTAACCCTGGGAGATGAAGTGCCAAAAGTCATGTGGGCCCCGTTTGGGTAAGCTAGTACATCAACTTCCCGGGCTCGTAACTTTTGCATACGATCTCCCTTTTAGGCGTATGATAGCTCGTTGGAAAGGTATAGTTGAGGAGATTCATTTTTTAGGCTCAATCATGCTTTTGTCTATCATTAAGAACCTCGATCTCAAAAAAAAAACCTTCATTTAGGCCCTCAAAATGGCCCCAGAAGTTAAAACCTGCTAAAAATAGTAAATTGCCAAAATTTCCAGAAAACTATTTTGCGCTAGTCAGAAAAGGTTGGTGGCCATCGATATCCAGTTGGATCAATCCTCCCTCCTTAGGAAGCAATGGTCTCCATTGCATTGAGTTCCCGAGGGAGAGGGAAAATCGTTTGTTGGACCTGCATCTGGGTGAGCTGCTTGTATTGCTGGAGACATCGTGCTGCTTAGTTTGTGGAAGTCTGTTATGAACATGTTGAAGTTGAGGTTGTTCAAAAAGTCAAGCTACATGAGAGGAAGGTTTCCAAAAGGAATCTTTGTTGGATAGAAGGTGCAGGGGGCGAGACTGTACTGGTTCCAATGTCCTTCTGTTCCCCTTTTGAACAGATTGTGAAGAAGCTGAATTTTGCAGTATGAGATACTACCTTGCGACACTTTTTAGGTGAAACAATAGTTGGAACTACCTCTGGTATTCTGTAAAGATGCCCCCCCAAAGTAACAATGACACTACGGGGTCGAGACTCATAAATAGCATGGCGCTTCCACATATATGGCTAGCCCAAGAGAACATCACATACATCCAGTGGGGCAGCATCACATAATACCTCGTCCTTGAAGGGTTGGATGTCGTATGATAATTGACATTGCTAGCTGACACGAAGATCTCGTCCTTGGCGAAGCCACCCAATGTTGTATGGCTGCGGGTGTGGTGTTGTCGACAATCCCAACTGTTTGACGACCTCTGCTGAGATGAGGTTCTTCTGGCTTCCGCTATCAACAATAAAATGTAGCGGGGTCCCCTTCACCCACATCTGTGAAT
>ML781555.1:330977-344074 GCA_009831015.1 Picea engelmannii | reverse complement strand
CAAACAATAACTCATCAATAAGATGTTTCTCATGCATCAATTTTGACCACTCTTCATTAGATGAATTGTCTTCATCAAATCTGACTTCATATGTCTCTCCTTCAAAGAGATCTTCCTCCACAAGGTTTTCATTCTCATTATCAAAATCAGTTACATACACACTTTCATCATCAATCATTGCGATTTCAATGCAATCATTTCCAGTCTTTATTTCAGTTATAAGACTGTCAATACACTCACCATTTTCAACAGTAGTGACGTGATTAATTTTGTCTTTAGCTATCTTGCTCCCCCTCACACTAGACTTCATCTCTAGATTATCCCAAAACATTTTTGCATTCTCTATTTCACCAAATTCATATAACAGAGCAGACATGATGCCATTATTCAATGCTGAACTAACAAGATATAATGTTAATTTATCTCTTCTCTTCTTAGTAGGATCTTCATAACCATGTTGAACAAATTCCCATAAATCTACTGATCCAAGTAAACCTTCCATTTTCATTTTCCAAAGATCAAAATTTTTACCTGAAAATGATGGTAAAACTGGCATTAACCTTTTCATTATTGCATTGATTTTTTCATCTTCATCAATCTGCTCCAGATCCACAATCTGATCCCGGTCTCCATCAGGTATGAGTTCCTCATCTACTGCTGAAGACACTTTATATTTACCTGTAAAATATATTCCCTCTTGCTGATTCTTCCTCCCGGCCTGTCTTAGTTCTCTTCAGAACTGTTTCAATCTTCTTTGATAACCCATTCCTTCACATTGAGTCTTCTTTCAACAACAATGATAAGCACATCTTCACGTCACAGCAATGATCACTGGACAACAATTTCTTGCACCAAAAACAACAGTGCTCCACGTGTGCTCAATATTGAGGAACCTATTTGCTTCGACCACCTGCAAAGAAATGACAAGTAATGAAAACCACTTTCTTATCACCAAATTTCTTCTGCAATATGTCACTGCGGCTCTTTTCTCCACACGATGCTATGGAAGCAACGAGCCAACTCTTCACTTCAATGTAGACATGGGAATCCTTTTCATGCAGATTTTCCCTCTCAAAATTCTGCACCTACGCTCCTACAAGCAATAACGATTTACATGCCACAATCTCGACAACTCTCTTTCCCCCACGTAGATAGAGAATAACTGGCATCAACTTCACTACATAAATGGTGGCTATCATACAAGAGATAAATCTCCTCCACATATGTGAGCACTCCAGACTCCTCTATGCTGGTGGACTCCTCCACACGTCTGTGGCTTCTCTAGCAGCAACGATCTCTATCAACACCCTCTCAACAAAAGTCATAGCTACCACAATTTCTCCATCAACTCCACAGCCACTGGCGTTGCTTCTCTCACCTTCAGACTCAGGATCCCTCTCTTCTTCACACGTCTCTCTTCTATAGACAACACGCCTATCTTCTTCGCACGCCTGTCTACACAGATTTCCCTTGCAAAATGCTTAACTGCATTCGCACGCCTCTCTGTCGGGTGACTTGCCTCACGCTCCAGATAGCACATTTTTGATCTCTCAGATCACAGACTCTCCACGTTCAATTCAGTTACGCTCCACGCCATAGGTTACTCAGCCTCGCGTTCTGAGCGAAAGACATCACCCTTCTAGCGATTTCACTCACGTAGATTTGATCTGATCTGGGTGCACTCTCTTGATCTTGTTGATCTCGCTCCTCCTGCAAACAACAATTTTCGAATCCTCCAGTGAATATCGTAGACCACTAATGGAGCGATCGACGTCTTCACTATCTGCCTCCTCACGATCCACCCTCCGATACCAAGAGCAACAACCTCAAAGAAAAGATACACAGAAGTTGATTCGGATGCCAGAGTAAGGACCGTATACCAGATTGCATGTGGTCTCCCTCGCTCCACTGCAGCAAGCACCCGACTCCACCGATTTCGATGAAACACCTCCACAAATTTTTATGTATATGGATGGTGTTGGTATCCTCTTTTGACTGCCAACGAATCATATTGGTGGTACAGATGGAAGAATATAGCACCCAAACACACTCCACAGATTTCAGAACTGCGCTCGTGCAAAGATCCGCGAATCTCCTTCTATGCACAAAACCATTGTTAAACAACGCGCAGTGAACTCCTTCACAGACCAGTCCAGTTGGTGGCAATGACCTCTGTCCTGCAGTGAATCCTCACACTAGAGAAGCGAGTCGATGACTCCTTCCAGCTACAAAAGCAACGATCGGCTTTTCCCAGTCGATTTCTCTGATACCAAATTAAAATTAATAACAGTGAGGCCACAAGGGCACATCACCAGTGAGTCTACGCTCACATAATCTATGTTAATTGTTTATTAATGTAAATCAATTACATATATATAACACAAGGTGCTCACAACAACCTTGAACTAACCTCCTACAAAGGTGGATCTGAAACCACCAGCAACCCTAATTTGGACAAGCACACAACAACCCACAATCACTTAGTTACGTAAATATTAACTAAGTATCCTAATTTCTACATTATTCCAACATGAAGTGCAACTACTACCAGAGCGAGAAGGAGACTTAGAGGAATTATGGCAGAAGCAGCTGTTGTTAGCGCGCTTATAGGCAAATTCATTCCTATGCTCGCAGACAAACTCTCCCAAGAGGTATCGCTGATTGGTAATTTCAAAAAGGATTTTGAATATGTTCATGATCAACTTATTTCCATTAAATGTCTTTTGATGGACGCCGAAGAGAAAAGGAACTCGAGTTTAGTGTCCAATTGGCTTGACAGTCTTGAGGATTTTGTCGCCGATGCTGAGTACCTAGTGGAGCAATGTGGAGCAGTTGATAACATCTTTGCCAAACTGAAATTCCGGTTAAAGACGGGCCTCAAGATTAGGGAATCAAGGGAGAGACTCGAGCAGATCCAACGGAATGCTCAAAATCTCAATTTGCTTGCGTCTGCTTTAGATGCGAATGCTCACTGTCAGGCAAGAGATGCATATAGGTTTAACGAAAGGAGGGAAAGATCCTATGCTATTCTTCAAGAACCACATATTGTGGGCATGGAAGGCGAAATTAAAGTGATTACTGAATGGATATTGAAGGAAGACAGCCCTCTAGTCATTGCCATTGTAGGCATGGGAGGGCAGGGAAAAACCCTTCTGCTCCAACGCATTTTCAACAGTGAAGAGATACATCAACGTTTTGACCATCAGGTTTGGTTGGCCATATCTCAAAAATACAATGATGAGGAGTTGCTCCGCCAGGTTCTCAAGGAATTAAAGCCAAATCATAATTCCATGAACCTAACCAAGGGGGAGCTTATAAACAAGATTCAGAAAAATTTAGAAGGAAAACGCTGTCTATTTGCTCTTGATGACGTGTGGGACAGATATGCTTGGGAGAAGATTAGCTTGCCATCCAGAATCCAAGATAAGGTTGTGCTGACAACCCATGAGGAAAAGATTGCAAAGGCTTTGGGAGCTGGAGATTAAATTCTCCCCAAAAATAGTTTATTAGAAGAAAACAGTTGGCAATTGTTCTACCTCCATGCCTTCCCAGATGGTGCACATCATTGTCCAGAGGCGCTGGACAAGATAGCTTGCGAAATTGTAGAGAAATGTGGCGGACTGCCACTTGCCATCAAGACAATAGGAGCTCATTTGGCAAGATTGGTAGGGAGGCTTCCTAATGATTGGCAACGAACCCTTGATCATCTAAATGAAGTAGATGGCATGAGGGAGAGAGTTATCCCGTCTTTGAAGTTAAGTTACCAGGCTTTGCCTCCTCATCTAAAGCCTTGTTTTCTTTACTGCTCTGTTTTTCCTAAGAATACTCAAATATGGTCGGAATATTTAGTGCATGCATGGATTGCTCAGGGATTTGTTTCTACACAATTACAAGAGTCCTACAGTGTAGGGAGATCCTACATGGAGGATCTTATTAATCGATGCCTCATCGAAGTTTCAGAGGTTGGTGGGGATGGACGAGTAGAGAGTTGAAAAATGCACGACTTACTGCATGATTTAGCTGTTTCTGAGCAAACTAAATGTTTGCTCAAACCCGGAGGACAATTGGAAAGGATACCAGTGGAAGAGTTCCAAGGATTGTGTAGAATTTCATTGATGAAAAATGAGATATCTACAATCCAGAATGGCATCCGGTGTCCAGGGCCCCATAGTCTATTGCTATCTCATAATGTCCGTCTTACATCAATCTCTTCCATCTTTTTTGACAATATGAGATATCTGTGTGTGTTAGATTTAAGACCGACTTCCATTAGATCATTGCCCGACTCTATTGGGAATTTGAGGCTTTTAAAGTACCTAAATTTATCTAGGACAAGGATTAAGAAACTGCCCGAGTCCTTGAGTGGTCTCCGGCACCTCCAGTTTCTGGATGTTAGTAACACCCCTATAAGAAGGCTGCATTCAGGGATAGATAAGCACAAATATATGCTACATTTGAATTTAGGCTCGATGTTGAAGGATTGCGCTGTGGGAATATCGAAGCTCATCTATCTACAGACGTTGAAAGGTGTTAGAATCACTGTTGGAAATGCAGCGAGTGCCAAAGCCTTGCAACTGAGGGATCTCAAAGGATTGACCCTTCTCCAACACCTATCATTAAACTTTGTATCAAATAGAGATGGTGATCACCAACTGGAGGACGAGGGGACTTTTCGGGGCATGACAAAGATGCAGACGCTCTATGTTGGGTATGATGGGTATGATTATTATGGTGGAGGCCTTCATCTTCCAACTGACATGGAAGCCATGGAATGCCTCGAAATAGTTTATCTTAGTGGGTGCGTGGTTCCTAAATGGATTTTTTAGCTTCAAAATCTAATGGAGCTAACATTAGCGGGGCCGCCAGAGAGCTGCTCCAGTGCAGATTTTAGAGGGTTAGAAAAGATTCCTAATCTGAAAAAGCTACACTTGGGGTGGAATGAGAACTCAGACTTCATTGAATTTCCAAATGAGTTTGGGGAACGTGGGGAATTTCTCAAATTGGAAGAGCTGGTCATAAGAGATTTTGGGTATTTGAAAAGCATTCCCTCGTTCCATGAGGATGCAATGCCGAGATTGAGGTGTTTGAGAATGGAGAGATGTGATCTGGTGAAAAATATGCCGGAAGGATTAACGAAGTTGAAGAATCTTGAAGAAGTAGAGGTAGAGATGCGGATTGATTCCCTCAAGAACTTCGAGAATGAGAAAAGGCAATGTTGGCAAAGTTTGAAAGACCGCCAAATTAACATCAAAGTGGAAGTATATGATTGGATCAACAACATAATAAGAGTGATGTGAAATGTGGAGGTGATGGTAGATTAGGGATAAGATATGAATATGTAAATGTGGTGACATTCTAGAATATATCTTTTACTTAATAAATATTGTTGTATCTTTATCATATTAAATATTATTGTATTTTTATCATAGACCATTTTGTAAGTATGTATATGATATTTATATTTCAACAATTGTTACATGCTAGTGTAGTTTATGTCAAGTTGGAAAGAGAATAAATGCACTGTTATGGCGGGAGCGAGGGAGAAATAGAAGTCCAAAACAATAGGAAGCAGCTTGAAGTACAGGTGGTATCCATGAAAATGATGACTCGTGTCAGTGTAGCATTGGGTTGGTACATGAATTAGTTAATCATAATACTATGTAAATATGTGGTTAATATGCGAACGAGACAGTTTTTTCCCGGGGTGTGTATAGTTCAAACATGGGACTTGGAATTTTTTTGTATCAATGACTTGAAATAAAGGTTCAAAAAAGGACCAGGAATTACAGACATTAAACATTCAAATATAATAAACACTATTTCCTCACATCCAACATAGTTAAGAAAAAACAAATTGCATTCTAATTTGGAATTTATCAAAAATTAAGGAATTACAGACATTAAACATTCAAATATAATAAACACTATTTCCTGACATCCAACATAGTTGAAGAAAAAAAAATTAACATTTCGATTTTAAATTTATCAAAAATTAATAATGTCTATCACATATTTATGGAATCTGTTCCATATTTCTGGAAATTTAAATGTCTTTGTCATATAGACTAGAATTGGGGCTTCAACAGACCATAAAAGAAATAAGTGCAAGAAATAGGATTGTAGGAAGAAGAAGTGCGCGAGGGTAGAGAGGAAGACCTGAAAAGAAGAAATTGGAAGTTATGAGTCTTTGGTTAGAGATTTATTTTTAAAGAGTTAAAATAAGTGGATTGATAAAGAAAGCAGGATGTGATCAGTATAGACTTACTATGAAGATGTTGTCTTTTTGTTGCTCTCATTGACGGTCACTAGAATCATGCCAACAGGTTGTTGCCCTTCGTTTGTGAGCTTGTCCATTCTCCTTTGGAGCCATTCTTCAATGTAGCTTCTCATGGGGGCGATGTTGATTTCATCCTGTATTTCTATGTTGAAAATCTCGTTTTCTAATTTCCTTAGATCCATAGAAATATTATGTAGAGCTTGTTCAATTTCTTCATTGTGTGCGGAATAGTCCACTAGCTAGTTCTCGACATCATCTTCACTATATTCAAGGATGTTGTAAAATTTTTCAAAAGAAAAACCCTTTAAAATATCAAGTTGTTCATCGAAGACTTGCTTGGTTAAGGACAAGGATTTGAGGATTAAGTTTGGGTCTTGAACCTCGTAGGTACTTCCGGCTAAGTCTATTTGGATCAGGTTTTTGAATAATTCTTCTTTCTCTGATATGTCTTGTTCACATTATTCGACAATGAGTTGCACGTTCTTAAATTTTTCTTTCCAGCATGATTTTAATTGTTTGACCCGCTTTGGGGAGGGGAGATCCTCTTGTCTTCTTTTCAGATCGGAGTTGTTGATGGCATTTCTCAAATTGGAAAAGCTGGTCATACTTTATTTTAATCATTTGAAAAGCATTCCCTCGTTCCACGAGGATGCAATGCCGAGATTGAGGTGTTTGAGAATGCAAAGGTGTGAACTGGTGGAAAATATGCCGGAAGGATTAACAAAGCTGAAGAATCTTAAAGAAGTAGAGGTAGAGATGCGGGTTGATTCCCTAGACAACTTCGAGTACGAGAAAAGGCATTGTTGGCAAAGTTTGAAAGACCGCCAAATTAAGATCAAAGTGGAAGTATATGATTGGATCAACACAATAAGAGTGATGTAAAATGTGGAGGTGATGGTAGATTAAGGATAAGATATGAATATGTAAATGTGGTGACATTCTAGAATATCGTGCTTCTAACTTTTACTTATTAAATAGTGTCGTATCTTTATTAAATATTATCATATGTTTATCAAAGACCATTTTGTAAGTATGCATATGATATTTATGTAAGTATTCAATAATATAAAAGAGAAGAAAAACCAAAAGGCCAAAAGGCCAGCAAGAGTGAAGAATGAGGTTAATAAAATACCCTCAGGGTCTCTACACAGGGAGGGTGTATCGCGTCACTTTTTGTTTAACATACTTTGTTAAGTGATGTTAATTCTATCTTTCATATTATATAATATTACAAACTTTGATGTAAAGGTGTTTTTAGTGAGTTTGGGTGAGTGTATTTGTGTAATTTAAGCCATTTATTTAAGGGAGAAGTTACAAGTTTAAAGTTTAAAATGTAATTTAATTTAAAATTAAAAAAAAAAATTAATTTAAAGTGTTTTATATGTGTAATTTATGTATATTTTGATGATATGTAGTGGTATAAAAAAATTATAAGTTTATCATTAATAAAGCTAAAATTATGATAATATTTTTGAAGATGTATAATTTTACAAATATTTAAATATTGATTTTAATTATTATTTGAATTGAAAAAATACTCTTTAGAAAATAATAATTGGTGTTTGAAAATTTTATTACTATTTTATATGTGTTTTTTTTAAATGTTTTAATGTAATAGTGGCATGTAATTTATTTAGGCAAAAGGTAAAGTGATTATGAAACACTTAAAACTTGTAATAATCTATTGTGTATACTCTAAAAGAAAAAGAGAAGTGAGAGTGGCTACTTCAGGCCTTTAAAACTTGTAGAATTGGACAGACCTAGGTGTTAGTAACTATTAACAATCTTACAAAGCGAAAACGTAAAGTGATTACTAAAAAACAATTAAATTGAATACGAATTGTATCAAATGAAAGTAGATTCAATTCTAAAAAAATTAGTATTAGTTCCTAAACTAGACTCATAGTATTTTAAGGAGTTCGTTTTTTCCAAAGTTGGAGTAACCTACAGAGAACTTACAGTTTTTTAAACACCGCCATAGTTGCAGGTGTTCGACTGAACTAATAGTTTACTTGAAAATTAGTTTTTTCGGTCGAAAGTTAAATTTAACGAAATGACTAACGTTCGGCCAAAAAATTGTGGGCGTCATTAGATTTAAATTTCGGTGCACGAAAGTTGAGGGCGTCATTAGATTTAAATTTCAGTTGAAAAACTGTTTTGGCCAAAAGTGTGTATCATTTGTTCAACCAAAAAGGTTAAAGAGTTCGGTCGAAAAATTGCCATTAAGAGATTCAAAGACTATACGAGCATTGAATCATTGCATGGTAATCTAATCGTTGAATTGTGAGTACTAGCCATGACACGCCACCAAAATTTAGTCCAATTGTTGGGTTATTGCAATAGCCCCGAAATGGTTTCAATGATTATGGAGATGATGTCGAATGGAACCTTGGTGAGGAAAATACAAGAGAAAACATTCGACTAGGAAACTATCTTGAGTATCGTAGTGGGAGTGGAGAATGGATTTTTTTATCTTCACAAATAGAATCTAGAACCTATTCTTCATTGTGATCTCAAGCTCTCCAAAATCTTGCTTGATTTCGACCTCAAGCCTACAATTGTTGATTTTGGGCTCTCAATAATTTTGAAATATGGTGACATGAGTGACAGATTCAGTGCCACCAACATTAGGGGCTCCATCGATTACATGGCACCAGGTACACAAAAGATAATTACCCTATTACTTGTGTTTGTATAACCTATTAATTTTGATTATGGAAGTTCGATCCTGCATGTGTTTGTCTTGTCTTGTTGATGGATACAACTATGGAATTCTCGTTCTAGAAATGGGAAGCGGTAGAAGCCCAACATGTGAGATGTTTTTGGATGGAACAACCGCACTTGGACAGTGGGTTGTGGATGCCATTGCTGATGGAAATCCCTTAAGAGTTGTTTCTTGTTGGTTCTTCCAAGAAGGCACGTCCAACGACTACTCGATTAAAGATGAGATGATTAAAGTCTTGCATTTAAAATTGGCTTGCAACTCATACACCTCAAAATAAACCAACCATGAGAGAATTCATTCACATTTTAGTTACATTGTATTCAATTACAGTGTTGAAAAGAAAGGATTCTCCATCGCCTCTGAGCACATCTTCCTCTCATTGATGGACTTCACATATCATACATCAATTGCCTGTGACTTGAACATTGACTCTAAGGGGTTGCAATAATGTTTTAGTTGAAGTAGCTTGATTATAGTGCATTCAATTAAGATCTTTTTGTCGAGGTTGTTTACATGTTAAATGTGATAAAAAACTTCTGGATAGACAATCTTGTGAATATTTATGCTTTTATTGGCAAAAGGCCAAGTGACAAAAAATATGAGAAGAGGACAAGGGGCTATCTAATCTATAATATGAGAACATGACAAGCTCATAGGTATTGTTCCTCCATAAAAAAAAAATGAGATGAATTATGGGGAGGGAAACAATGTGGTTGATCACATATTTTCACAAGCAAATATTTTCTTTTAGTTCATTGTTCCTTTGATTGAGCAGATAAAGTCCCATAATCTTAGTAAATTCTTATGTTATTAAAGTGGTTGCCAATGTTCATTTTATATTTTGAAGATGATTGCACTGAACAAAAAAAATCTAATTTTTCAGATCGTTGTTGATGCATTAATAGGAGAAGAAAATCAAAGGGTTGATATTGGCATTGATCTTGATGGAGAAGTTACTTTCCATGCCAAGACAAAGAGATTCTTAAATTCCAAGGGTTGCAAAGTCAAATCTTGTTATTTTTTAAGATCCTAGTGCTAAGATTAAGAATTCCAATATTTCAAATGAAGTTGTGTGACTATAGATTCTACAGGACACAACACATGACAAAAAACCTACAAAAGATTTATTTTCTTCTAAAAACTAACATGTGCCAAATTTGACAAGAGGTTTGATATCTATTGTAGAAATAACAAATTTGGCTTGAAGGTTGAGTTTGATTATCAAACTTTCCTTGTGGAGAACCAAACATGTAATGTTCTTCTACAAACTCCTAAAGATGGGAATTTGTATGTTTAAAAATTAAATTCAAATGTTGCATTTATCTCTTGTATAAACTAGATTGTGGGCATCAAACTAAAATATGAATGCCAATTTAAATATCGTAGATGATATGAGCCCCAAAAATGATTCTAAAATTGGAATGTGTTAATCGTGTACAATCGGAAAGTAAAGTAGAAATCCCTTCTTATATGTTAGAAGACCCACAAGGGGAATACCTAAGGACAAATAATTTTCTTATACATGAACATGAATCCACAAGGGGAAAACATGTTATTGAGAGATTTGAGTATTGGTCAAGGTAATAGAAACACCTCCTCCTTACCAACCAACCAAGGCCCTTTTGACATTTATTATCATTGTTGTTGACATTGATATTTTGGAAATATATTTGATATCTACTTATGACACAATAACGTTTTGAAAAGGGTAGCTATCTATTTTTCCATTAAAGATATTTATCTATACATTGCTAAATATGTTACTAAATTGGTCACTACAAGCTAATGGTTGTTTCTTATGACATGTTAGTGGAAATCAAAATTGAAAAAGTAGGTATCCCTTGACTTGGAGGGATATTCTAAGGTACTTGCACTAAGTAGATGAAATGTAAAAAATTAAATAACATTTTCAAATATTTAATTTTTATTTTATTAAAATTTTGTATCACTATATGAATATTGAGTTTTCTAGTGACAACATTTTACTTTTTATGCCAAGTACACGATATATGTTATTGTTGGTGCAACAGTTTACTATCTAAATGATGGAATCAATAAATAAAACTTTATATCCAGAAGACATGTAGTGGTAATGCCTTTTTTGTAATTGTGTTCTTTTTAAAATTCTTTTTGAAATTAATAAAGTTAACGAATGTGAATGTGTTGAACTTGCATAGAATAGATCTAGCTAGAAAATACTACACACATTTGCAAAGAGAAATTGAGAAAGAAGAAGCAAGATAGAAAGAATGGAAGAATTCTCATTAACCGTACTCCACACTCAAAGAGTGAATAATTTACAATATATATATAGGATAAATGAGTAACTAGTGAGCCATAGTGGTGGTCTAGATTGATCTGGACACACACCAACAATTACAAGAGTAAACTACCACCTAGTCTAGCCTCTTAGGTAGTTACGAGAGTGAACTGCCACATACCTGAGTTAACTAGTCAACTAGTCTTCAATTAACTGATTGAACAAAGAGTAGTGAGTTGGTGACGATCCCAATGTTGCATGGTGACAAAACCAATGCAACATCTAAACTCAATTCAACTAGTCAAAATGAAGTGTCAATTGAAAGAGAATATTCTCCAGGTGGAATATTCTCCCCTAAAATATAGGAGACTGGATAATGACTAATTATGACTAATAAACAAGGAATAACCCTAGGAAAAATAAATCCTAGGTGTGTGTGAAGTAACTCCAACACCCCCCCTGAACATCACTATGGTGAAAATAAAGAATAGGTCCCAGCTACAAGGCCATGTTAAGTACCCAAATACAAAAGATACACTGAACTAAACGAGGAAAGAGGGAAAACCTCATGGGAACAAACCCCCCCCCTCAAATTACAATGCATAAAATAAAAAATGATAAGGAACAAAAGACAGACGCTAAGCAACCATGTCCTTCACTCCAAAAAGACCTCGCAATTGTGGAAGTTTGTGCTCTTTGAAGATTTTGTTGAAGATGTAGATGTCTGCACGGATTTGATGAAGTATATGCATCATTGATATTTCTACACATATACACTTTATCTTCTTGTAATGAATAATATCCAAATAAATTTTGGATGAAATTTTGAAAACCGTTCGATCGTTTCCAGAAAAATGCTGAAATTTTGTTGATTTTAAAATGATCATAACTTCCCTTTCCGAACTCCCTTTCGGACGATTTGTTTTTTAAAATTGGATATTTTCCCAAGAGGAATTCAAATATCCAATTTGTTTCTACAAATGTTTCTCGAAAGATATCAGAATGGCATCTGATGTGTGCGGCTCCCTTTTTTACTCATAAGATGTAGGCATGGTGCATGCAAAAGTGTCTGCATGTAACTCTTGAGATGCATGCCATATATCTTCCACATGAATTTCAGAAAACAAATATGAAATGGATTAGACATCATCTTCAATTAATGGAATAGAAATTTCTGGAAATAATTTTGTAGAAGACTCTTCATAATAAAAGGTTTGATCTCATGATGGCTTCTCTTCTGGCTCTATCTGTTCGACCTCCTGCATGAAATCTTCACAATATTTTTTATTGCCAAATAGAACCTCCAATCTGGTCCATAATTCATTTGGAGTTAATCCTTGTGATTCTTCATATACTTCATGGAAAAGTTTGGGAGAAACAGACATGCCGATACTTCCTATGGCCATATCTTGTCTATCGAGAAAATCGTTTTTCTCATCGACAGAATCAGGCTCTACTTCCATTTCCATGGTTATTTGGTATAAGCCCTTGCATCTTAGCAGAAGCAAAATATTTGGCATCCATTCTAAATAGTTGTGAGGCGTGAGAAGTATTTCCAACGAATAATCCATCTTTTGTTGTCTTCAATCTTTTGTACCTGCAAAAAATGATTTGGTGTAGCTTTTGCTTAGGATTCCATTGGCTCTGATACCATGTGAATGTGTTGAGCCTGCACAGAATAGATCTAGCTAGAAAATACTACACACATTTGCAGAGAGAAATTGAGAAAGAAAAAGCAAGATAGAAAGAATGGAAGAATTCTCATTAACTGTATTCCACACTCAAAGAGTGAATAATTTACAATATATATAGGATAAATGAGTAACTAATGAGCC
>ML781555.1:316483-329537 GCA_009831015.1 Picea engelmannii | reverse complement strand
TTCATGATGCCCCTATTTTGATGATAAGAGTTTATTTTAAAGAGAGGCTCATCATTTGGTGATGAGAGATCATAGTTTGGTGACAAGGGTTTGTTTATAGCAAGTAATTCATCATTTTTGGATGAAAATTTTACCAAACACTATAAGATTAACAATTGAGAAAAGCTTTCTTAAAACCAAATGGTGACACACATACATAGGGATTGCAAGATAGAATGAATAACAACCTAGTTGTCATATCCAATAATATTACACACAATGACTACACTATTTCTTTATTAAAGTAACAAAAGGAATATATACTTAAATCATGTTGTCCTTTAAAGCCTAGGGTCTAGGTTTCATCCCCCAACCATGTCTAGGGCCTCAAGATCCATACCTAGTGTTTAAAATCTCTCAATGGAACCCATATCATCACTTAAAGGCCAAGGATATCCGTAGGAGGTATTTTGTGGTGGTCCAAGGTATCAATATTCACCATGGATGCGTAGAAGATTCCTTTACAATATAACATTTGGGTTCCTTATCTAACCATTTACAGGTCCCTAAGTTCTATACCTTGTGCTCAAAAATTTTGAATGGAACACATATCACCACTAAGAGTCAAAGGATAACCTCAAGAGGTTATGTGTGGTGTTTCAAGGTATCATTCTTGGCTCTTGATGTCTAGAATCTTCTTTTAGGGCCTAAGGCCTAGATTTTCTACCTTGAACATGTCCAAGGTCTTCACACCCATACCCAATGCTCAAAAACACCAAATGGCACCCATATCACCACATGGAGGCTAAGGATACACTTAGGAGGTCTTGTGTGGTGGTTTGAGGCTTTTTAATTAGACTTTGATGCTTGGAAGCTTCCTTTAGAGTCTCAGTCTTGATTTTCCTTATTCAACCATGTCTAGGTATTTTATCTTGATACATAGTACTCAAAAACTCCAAATAGTGCCCATATAACCACTTGAAGGATGAGAATACCCTTGAGAGGTTATGTATGGTGGTTTGAGGTATTGTTCTTGGCCCTAAAATATTAAAAGATTCATTTAGGGCCTACGGCCCAAGTTTTGTCATCTAACCATATCTAGGGCCCTAAAACCCATACCCAGTGCTCAAAACCTTATAATGGTGTTGATATCTCCACTCGTAATTCAAAGATATTGTCAAGGGGCCATTTGTGGTGGTTCAAGGTGTCATTCTTGGCTTTGGATGTCTACAATATTTATGAAGAAAACATTGTCTTCTATAAAATTCGATGACCCTGAGCGAGTTTGTCTCCAAAATTTTTCCCGACATCATGGGTTTCTGATCTACTCAAAGATGCAATGACCCTCCCTGGACGACTCTAAAAAATCCAAAAAATGAACTTTGAGGCGTCAGTCGATCAACAGTTGCAAACAATGGCCTACAACTCTAATTTTGTGTGACTTCTTTGTCCCATACAACCAAAGAGTTGTAAACCTGGGCTCTAATACCATAATGTAACATGCCCCAACCTCACTGAGGCACATTACCAGTGGAAAAGACAAATTAAAAAATATTTTCTACTAACGACCAGATTCCAAATTCTTACCTGCTACTAATTATGCATATTTTACCATTCCTAATGTTATAAATTAGATGCAACTACAACATGCTCAAATCACATGAATGCAACTAATAAAATCATTACAACAACATAATAATTCATTGCCATTCACAAAGTAAAATGCACAATAGGTAAACTTTTAATATAACTTAGAAAACAAATAAAACACTTTTCTTCTTAAAATAGTTGTGCAACTAGCTGCTTGGGATGGATGTTCCACCCAACCATATATCTGTTGATCCATATTTTAGTAGCATATCACCCCCACATTGGGGCTAGGAATCCACAAAAGAGGTGTCCTCTCACTTTCCACTCATAGTTCAACAAACCCACAACCCACTGGCATTCTCCTACAACTATCCTGATTTTCCATCGGCTCTCTTCCTCTCAACCTACCCAAACCAAGGAATGTACCCCTTCATTGCTCTCATTCCATCGAGCATCTCATTTTTTCATCAAGGTATCTTTGGCGTAGGTAACCAGGAATATCACTACTGAGAAACTCAAGGGAGCTCACTGCTAGGAAAAATACTAGGAAACAACACAATAACTTGTTGCTACATTGCAACTCCCACAAAAGTTCACTCTTTAGGCCTGACAACCTGGTTCTTCTGCAATCCTAACAACTTACCTCTTTAGTATTTAACTCCATAAACACTCTAGAATTCTCCCTCCATTGCTGCTCCATCTCTAGTGTTCCTCTTTCCTATTGTTTCTTGATGCCCATGCAAAAACGTGACTGTTGTAATGGGACAAATTGAGCACAGGAGTACCAAATGTTAGCCCAAAATGTCAGTGTAAAGAGTTAACGACATCACAGTTTAGTAAAACGTTGTTCCCGCATGTAAATAAATGTGAATGAATGCATGAACACATGCATAAATTGTAAACACAATAAAGAATTAAAAACTCAAGAAATAGCTACCAATGAACAAGGCTTTGTATTGGTAACATCATAAAGGTAGGAATAACATAGGTGGTCTCTCTCTTTCTGATGCAGGAGCATCGCCCATGACAAGCGAGCCAGCATGGAAGGCAATGTACAGCTGGACAAATCCAGCTGAAACTTTTTGAATTCTCATTCAAGATGATGCGCCAATATATAAATGATGCATTTATGGAAAGCGCCTTTGTATATTGTATCAGACCTCAAGCCATACGCTCTTGTCTGAAGTAGATAGGAGGCATTTAATAGATTTAATGCTGGTAGATAGGATGTTTAAGTCTAGATTTGATAGTTAGAGTCTGAGAGGGAAAACCGATATAGACACCCTCATTGTATCATTGTAACATTATTGAATTATCATATTGAAGCAGGAGAAAAGGAGCAAGCAAAGAATTGTATGAAGAACACCCATGTACAGATATTGAATTAATAGATGAAGCTTTGATTCAAATCCATGGTTATGTGTCCATTCTCTGTGTGTATTGATGTTATGCTCAGGAATATTTGCTTTCTTGTTATAAATTTGCTTTGTATACGTTGTGCATGAGATTTCATGTTTCGAACTGAAGTCTAAATAGGAAATGAAATGAGTTTCAATTGTTTTTCTATCTGAGCCAGGAGATTCCTACAAGTTGTGCAGTTGAATTCTACTCCCACCAGGACCTTCTTTATCCTAGGCCCAAAGAGCTGATTCGCTCTTCAAGTCCCTTATCGGAACTTTTCTGCACCCACATAATGCTCCCCTGACGATCTCCCTTTGTCCTATCAGGAAATCGGATTTCACGCGATCGGGAATTCTGAAACCACAGAATCAGGCCTTGTGAATCCCCGAACCCCAAAAGCTACTCGCCCACGGCTTCCTTGCTCCTTATCAGGAATTTCCTCATTGGGAAATCAGAACTCACGCTGTCATGAGTCACTGCTCTCACGAATCCCTGATTCCTGATCCCTGATGCCACCTGTCTTCCACTTGCTCCGTGGTCCCACACGTTGACCGGTGGTTGCTGAGATATCGCCTCTTGCGACCTCGCAAACTTTGACTCCAATATTTGCGGCTCCAACTCGCGAACCCCTGAGCTCATGATATGTCGAACTCCGATGTACGTGAGAGCTCTCTCTCCTCCACATCACTGTCTCTTCGATGCTCAGTCGGGTATCGCAGGATCGCGATTTCTATTGCAACGATTCCCTTGCCTGCAGAAATCCCGAACGCCGAATACCGACTCTTCCAGATCCTTGGACACACGTCCTGCAGATCAACGGCTCTAACCATGTCAGGAAATTGCAAATCGCGATGACAACTTACAAGGCTCCTGTCTCAGGAATCTCAATTCTTCGATTCACGATCCTTGGGATCTCTTGCCATGTGTCCCTGCTGAAATCAACGGTTGAGATCCTTTTGGGAATTCGCGGATCGAGATTTCTCTCTACAAGAGTTTCACGTTCGCAGAAACCCCGATATCCTGAATTCCTAATCTCCGGGATCTTCCTCTGCTCCTTTAGGCTTAAACCCTGCACAACTTTCCTGAGATCTGATGGCTGGCGGGATTTTTGCAATCCTCCTCTGCGAATCCTGGCCGTCGATTCTCCTTCTTGATATTTCTCTGAGATGACTAAGTGTTTCCTCTCAAGACTTTCTCCCCAAGCCTGCACCTGCAAACCCTGCTTGACCCTTCTTCGATCAAACCCTCCGGTGTTTTCCCTCAACAGTATTCCAAAGGTGCTAAACCTCCTGAGATTTTCCACTCTGGTTCTCTTAGGTGGATTTATGCGTGCTCCTTGCACTCGACGTTCAACAACTTCTCAAGTGTTGAATCTTTCCGACTCTGTGCACTTTCTGTAGCAGCAGTCTTTGATTTCCTTTGCTTAGATTCTCAACTGAGACTTCTTCTTCAGCCTTCGCACTCTTCGCACGGCTTCAGCAACCCAAATCAAATTCTGGGTGAATGAGGAAAAAAGCTAAACTATTGAGCCTTCATCAACGCACTCTTTGCAGATGAATTCAACTGCACAACTTGCAGGAATCTCCTGGCTCAGATAGAGAAACAATTGAAACTCATTCCATTTCCTATTCAGACTTCAGTTCGAAACATGAAATCTCATGCACAGCATATACAAAGCAAATGCATAACAAGAAAGCAAATATTCCTGAGCATAACATCAATACACATAGAGAATAGACACATAACCATGGATTTGAATCAAGGCTTCATCTATTAATTCAATATCTATACATGGGTGTTCTTCATACAATTCTCTGCTTGCTCCTTTTCTCCTACTTCAATATGATAATTCAATAATGTTACAATGATACAATGAGGTTGTCTATATCCATTTTCCCTCTCAGACTCTAACTATCAAATCTAGACTTAAACATCCTATCTACCAGCATTAAATCTATTAAATGCCTCCTATCTACTTCTGAAAAGAGCGTATGGCTCGAGGTCTGATACAATATACAAAGGTGCTTTCCATAAATGCATCATTTATATATTGGCGCATCATCTTGAATGAGAATTCAAAAAGTTTCAGCTGGATTTGTCCAGCTGTACATTGCCTTCCATGCTGGCTCACTTGTCATGGGCGATGCTCTTGCATCATACTCCGCGGCTTGAAAAATTTCATGGGCTCCTGTCCATGAGCTCCTGCATGGTCTGTCCATGCTTTTGAATCTCTGATTCAGTCTCCCAGCTGGCATCTTCTATTGGATGGCCCTTCCATTTGACCAGATACTCAAAGTATTGCTTCCTCTTTGTCTTTTTGCTCACCCTCTAGTCAAGTATACACTCCATCTGTGGCTTTTCTGCAATCGGCATCTGCTTCTGCCACTGGATTCCTGGTTGTTCATCACTTCCAGATACTTCTTCCTCAGCCTTATATGGATATAAGTCTGAGACATTGAATGTCGGAGATATTATGATCCCATCCAGCAATTCAATCTCATAAGCATTTTCTCCCAACTTCTTCAGGACTCTGCATGGCCCAACTTTCTTCATTTTTAGCTTGTTATATGTTCCCCTTGGGAACCTTTCCTTCCTCAGATGTGCCAGAACTAGATCACCGACTTCGAACTAAAGTTTTCTTCGATGTTGATCTGTTCTGCGCTTATATTCCTAGTTTGTTTCCAGCAACCGCTCCTTCACCCTGCTGTGAAGTTCTTTCATCGCCTCTGCAAATCCTTCAATGCTTGCACTCTTGGTCATTATTTGCTCTGATCCCCTCAGTTCAGATATTCCTCTCGGTTGCCTGCCATATACAATCTCAAATGGACTTTTTCCTGTGCTCCTGTTCACTGAATCGTTGTAAGCAAACTCTACCTGTGGCAACACATTGTCCCAGCTGCTATGGTGCTCTGTCACCAAGCTTCTTAGCAAATATCCCAGACTTCTGTTTACTACCTCTGTTTTCCCATCTGTCTAAGGATGATAGGATGAACTAAACATCAATTTAGTTCCCATCTTCTTCCAGAGTGTCCTCCAGAAATGTCTAATGAATTTGGTATCCCTGTCCGATACTATGCTTCTGGGTAAACCATGAAGTCTAACGATCTCCTTGAAGAACTAGTTTGTGATATGAGTCTCATCGCTGGTCTTTTGGCATGGAATAAAATGTTCCATTTTTGAGAACCTTTCAACCACCACAAAGATCGAATCATGTCCTCTTTGTTTCCTAGGCAATCCCAATACGAAATCCATGCTAATTTCATCCCACGGCCTCTCGAGTATGGGTAATGATTGATAGAATCCCGCATTCTGCTTTTTTCCCTTTGAATGCTGGCAAATTCTACATCTGTCAACAAACTTCTTGACTTTCGACCACATCCCTGGCCAAAAGTATGCTTCGCTCAGCTTTGCAAATGTCTTGTCATGGCCAAAATGTCCTGCCAATCCTCCACTGTGTTTCTCTTTTAGCAGATTCTCCCTCATGGAGCAATTTGGAATACACAGTTGGTTGCCTCTAAACAACAATCCATTTTGGATCATGTAATCCATCCATGGGCTTCTGTCTTTGAGAACTGGATTCTCAGCTGCCTCATATGCCTCTGCAAAATCTGCATCACCTGCATACATGTCTTTAAGATTTTCAAAACACAATGTTTTGACTCGGAACTCCTGCAGCAACAAACATTTCCTGCTCAAAGCATCAGCCACTTTGTTAGCAGTACCTGAAATGTGTTCAATTGCAAATGTAAAATTCTACATATACTCTACCCATTTAGCATGTTTTTGATTCAACTTCTCCTGTTGAGTCACAAACTGTAGTGCATGATTATCATTGTACAGAACAAATTCTTTCGGAATCAAATAATGCCTCCACTTCTTCAACGCCTGTATGATAGCATAAAATTATTTATCATATGTGGAGTACTTTACTTTTTCCTCATCCAACTTCTCGCTGAAATATGCAATTGGTCTGTCCTCCTGGCTCAAGACCGCTCCTATGGAAAAGCCACTTGCATCGCATTTCACCTGGAACACTTTCATGAAATCTGGCAACACTAAAACCGGCTGTTCTGTGATCTTCTGCTTCAACAGATTGAAGCTTTTCTCTACCTCTTCAGTCCAATGAAAAGATTTATGTCTTTTCTTGACCGTGTCCATCATTGCTATGCTAATTCCACTGAAATTCTTGATGAATTTCCGATAGAAACTAGCCAGTCCATGAAAACTTCTCACCTTGAAAACATTTCTTGGTGATGGCCAATTTTTAATTACCTCCACTTTACTTGGATCCATCTTCAATTCATTTTCCGATATGACAAACCCAAAGTAAATGAGTTCTGTCTTCATAAATGAAGATTTCCTCATGTTAATCAACAACTTCTCTTGCTGTAGCTTCCTCATTACTGCAGTTAAATGCTTTAGATGTTCTTCTTTTGTTTTGCTGAAAATCAATATGTCATCTAGATAAACAATGACAAACTTACCAATGAATTCCTTCAGCACTTCATTCATCAGCCTCATGAACGTACTCAGTGCATTCGTCAAGCCAAACGGCATGACCAGCCATTCGTACAACCCTTTGTTTGTTTTGAAGGCTGTCTTCCACTCATTGCCTTCTCTCATGCGAATCTGATGATATCCGCTTTTCAAATCAACCTTTGAAAAAAATTTATCTCCACTCAAACAGTCCATCAAGTCATCCATCCATGGCAATGGAAACCTGTACCTGATGGTTATCTTGTTAATAGCTCTAGAATCAGTGCACATTCTCCAACCTCCATCCTTCTTTGGACTTAGTACCGTTGGGATGGCACACGGACTTAAACTTTCCCTGATCAGTCCTTTATCCATCAGTTCCTGTACTTTCCTTTTGACTTCTTCATTTTCCTGCAACGTCAACCTGTACGTAGCTTTGTTCAGCAAACTAGCCCCTAGTATGAGGTCTATATGGTGACTCACACTCCTCATCGGTGGCAACGAATGAGGTAATTCATCTACCACAATATCAGCGAACTCTTCCAGAAGTTCCTGAATCTCTTCTGGCAAGTCATCCACTCTTGTGCTGGTCAAAACAACTCTTGGTTTCCTGACCACAAAGAACTCTGGATCTTCCTTCTTCTTTACCTCCGCCAGAAGTTCCTTCCCACTCATGAGAAGTACAGTATTTATCGTTTCTGGTTTCACTTCTTTTTCTTTAATTGGAAGTTACATATGTGTTCTCCCATTCTTTTCTAAGGTATATGTATTCATCTTCCCATCATGAACTACGTTCCTGTCATATTGCCATGGTCTGCCTAGCAATAAATGACATACATCCATAGGAATAACATCACAGAGAATTTTATCATTGTATCCTCCTATCTTGATGTCAACTAAGCATTGTTTGGTGACATTTACCTGATGTCCCTTTTGTAGCCATGAGACTTTATATGGACTTGGATGATCAGTCATCTCTAACTCCAGTTTCTCCACCATCTCAGTTGAAACAAGATTATCTGTGCTTCCGCTGTCCACAATAACCTTGCATTTCCCGTCTTTGGTCTTGCATGCAGTTCTGAAAAGTCTGTTTCTGTGAGCCGTGTCCTCCACCTCCTTCTCGGGTGTTAAGAGAACCTTACGCATAATTAATGACCTTCTGTCTTCTGCGTCTTCTGCCTCAGCATTTCGCCTCTGTGCTTTGGCGATGTGAGCTTCTCCTCTATCCTTTTTCCTATCTGGACAGTCAACTCCTTTATGTCCATCATTTACACACATGAAGCATGTGATGACTCCACCTATGCCTCTTCCTCTACCTCTGGTACGAGGAAATGTTTTGTTATCAGCATATCCTCTGCTTTGTTCTATCTGTTGCCCTCGTTGTTCAGCGTGCTGGCCTCGCTGTGAACTTCCACCTCTTTCTGTTTTCATCTGAGGCTTCTTCCAGTCATCCTTAGATTTCTGGAACCTATCTTGGGAAATCGACTTACCTTTTGGTTGGCTCCTACCTCGGCCTCGTTGTGCTGTCTTACGGCTTAGCTTTTCCTCAGCTTTCAACGCCATTTGATATGCATCCTCCACCGTTCTGATGGTTGTCATACTCATCTCATCCTGGATATCGTATCTTAAGCCATTCATATACGTGGCAACTTGTTCATCATCACTCTCTCGATAACCCTCTCTGATATTGAGCTTGTAAAATTTTTCAGTATACTCCTTTACCATCATCAACTTCTGTCTCAGGGTCTGCATCCTCCTGAACAGTGTGATTTGATAATCCCTTGGGATGAATTTTGCTTTCACCTTCGCAATCATTTGATCCTAGCTTTTAATCTTTTGTTTTCCTTTGGAACGTCTATCTGCTTGAAGCTCGTCCCACCATAATGCTGCGTGTCCCTTCAGTTTGGTAATATCATGCCTGACCTTTTTATCTTCTTCGATATCCTCATAATCGAAATAAGTATCAAGAGCTCTAATCCAGTCTAACAACTCTAATGCATCCAGACTTCCTTAGTAGACTGGAATGTCCATTTTCATCTTTGAACTCATCCAGGCGATGGCTTTAATTAATCGCTCGTTGGCTGCATCTTCGGCTGCAACTTCTCCTTGTGGTTTAGCTTCAACTTCGTCTTCGGAGTCACTCAGATCTCCAGCACTGACTGTGCATCGTTGAGATGTCTCCATCTCTTCAAGTCTTGCTCGAAGATCTCTCATCCGTCTCTCCATTTCTAGATTTCCTGTTGGCCTACCTCTCCTTCACACCTCCCTATCTTCTGGGTCAGGTGATTGTCTTTCCCTTCTGGACGACATGGTGAAATTCTCTTTCTCTCTGCTATGGAAAACAAAGAGTATTCCCGCTGTGATACCAACACTGATGCAAAACGGCCACCCTGGCACATCTGCTCCCACCAGGACCTTCTTTCTCCTAGGGCCGAAGAGTTGATTTGCTCTTCAAGTCCCTTATCGGAACTTTTCTGCACCCACAAAATGCTCCCCTAACGATCTCCCTTTGTCCTATCGGGTAATCAGACTTCACGCGATTGGGAATTATGAAACCACAGAATCGGGCCTTGTGAATCCCCGAACCCCAAAAGCTACTCGCCCACGGCTTCCTTGCTCCTTATTGGGAATTTCCCCGTTGGGAAATCGGAACTCATGTTGTCGTGAGTCACTGCTCTCACGAATCCTCAATTCCTGATCCCCGATGCCACCTGTCTTCCACTTGCTCCGTGGTCCCACACGCTTATCAGTGGTTGCCGAGATATTGCCTCTCACGACCTCGCAAAATTTGACGCCAATCTTTGCGGCTCCAACTCACGAACCTCCGAGCTCACGATATGCCAAACTCCGATGTACGTGAGAGCTCTCTCTCCTCCACGTCACCATCTCTTCGATGCTCAATCGGGTATCGCGGGATCGCGATTTCTATTGCAACGATTCCCTTGCCTGCGGAAATCCCAAACGCCGAATACCGACTCTTCAAGATCCTTGGACACGCGTCCCGTAGATCAACGGCTCTAACCGTGTCGGGAAATCGCAAATCACGATGAAAACTTACAAGGCTCCTGTCTCCAGAATCTTGATTCTCTGATTCATGATCCTTGGGATCTCTTGCCACGTGTCCCTGCTGAAATCAACGGTTGAGATCCTTTCAGGAATTCGTGGATCGTGATTTCATTCTACAAGAGTTTCACGTCTGCAGAAACCCCGATATCCCAAATTCCGAATCTCCGGGATCTTCCTCTGCTCCTTTAGGCTTAAACCCTGCACAACTTTCCTGAGATCTGACAGCTGGTAGGATTTTTGCAATCCTCCTCTGCGAATCCTAGCCGTTGATTCTCCTTCTTGAGATTTCTCTGAGATGACTAAGTGTTTCCTCTCAAGACTTGCTCCCCAAGCCTACACCTGCAAACCCTGCTTGACCCTTCTTCGATCAAACCCTCTGGTGTTTTCCCTCAACAGTATTCCGAAGGTGCTAAACCTCCTGAGCTTTTCCACTCTGGTTCTCTCAGGTGGATTTATGCGCGCTCCTTGCACTCGACATTCAACAACTTCTCAAGTGTTGAATCCTTCCGACTCTGCGCACTTTCTGCAGTAGCAGTCTTTGATTTCTTTTGCTCAGATTCTCAACTGAGACTTCTTCTTCAGCCTGCACACTCTTTGCACGGCTTCAACAATCCAAATCAACTTCTAGGCGAATGAGGACAAAAGTTAAACTACTGAGCCTTCATCAACGCACTCTTTGCAGATGAATTCAACTGCACAACTTGCAGGAATCTCCTGGCTCAGATAGAGAAACAATTGAAACTCATTCCATTTCCTATTCAGACTTCAGTTCGAAACATGAAATCTCATGCACAACATATACAAAGCAAATGCATAACAAGAAAACAAATATTCCTGAGCATAACATCAATACACACAAGGAATAGATACATAACCATGGATTTGAATCAAAGCTTCATCTATTAATTCAATATCTATACATGGGTGTTCTTCATACAATTCTCTACTTGCTCCTTTTCTCCTGCTTCAATATGATAATTCAATAATGTTACAATGATACAATGAGGGTGTCTATATCCATTTTCCCTCTCAGACTCTAACTATCAAATCTAGACTTAAACATCCTATCTACCAGCATTAAATCTATTAAATGCCTCCTATCTACTTCAGACAAGAGCGTATGGCTCGAGGTATGATACAATATACAAAGGCACTTTCCATAAATGCATCATTTATATATCGGCGCATCATCTTGAATGAGAATTCAAAAAGTTTCGGCTGGATTTGTCCAACTGTACATTGCCTTCTATGCTGGCTCGCTTGTCATGGGCGATGCTCCTGCATCACTTTCCTCCTTGGGAGGGATATTTTCTTTCCCATATCATACTCTCTCTTCTTCTCAAATGTAGGCGATCACATGGATGATTGAATTGAGTTCTCAGGTGGTGAGTCACTCAATCTTGACGATAGCTCAAGCTAGGACTGAACATGTGAAGTATGAAATGGGTTATTGATGCTCTATATCAAATTATCCAGCGTAAATCTATGTTATCTGTGTGTTGTTGAATTCATACCCCAAACCATGCTTAGATATCATTCTTACCAAATTAATTTTATCTTGCTTCACATATGAATAGTGACGCTCTTAAGTGGTGGTGTACTAACAAAGTTGGGGTGAATTAAAATCGCCAAGTCAACTCTGAGATAATATCTGTGACTGGTGTAACATTGTTGGAGGTTGCTTCTTTGAATGCAGCCACTCTACCCAAAAATTTGCATCGTCACGCAGATGACACAGATCTTGATTTGGATGGTCACACTGGCACGTTGTCCACGCTAGAAATTTTATGTTGTGTCATGAGGATTGCATTGATGGCGCAAATTATTTGTTTGAAAGTCACGCTAATCACTAACCTTCCTGAATTGATTTGATGTTTTCTAAGTGATCTTTGTTGACACTTGAGGATATGCATTTTTTATGCATGAAACTGAAGAATTTTCTGTTGATCACCTGTATTGCTTAGTGAACACATTTTTTGGTGATAGCATATACCCCTTGATGTATGAGGTTAGGAGAACTCATACAACTGAAATACATCATTATTTATTTTATGGTGCGAACTATTGTTGGTTGAGGAGAGAGAGAGAAACTAAGGAGAGAATAAGAATAGTCCTTTGGAGGCTAGGAGGGAGAACACATGTACAATTAATACCTTAGGGCAGAAAAAATAATTTTATACAAACAAGGCGGGCATGCCCCATACTCGTGTATGAAAATAGAAGTAAGTATTACGATAACAAACATGAATCTGAAGATGATGTAGTAACTGATAACTTGATGAAGTAGATATTTGCAACACCCTTTGGGGAATCCTTAATGGAAAATGATGTTTCTAAAATGAGAATGGCCTTTGAAACCTAGTGTTAAGCCCTAATATTGGCTCATTACCCCTTAATTAGGGCATATTAGATTAGTAATGTTATTTTATTTATGTCGTCTTTAGGCCATTAGTTGTAATTTAGATTAGTAATGTTATTTTATTTATGTCGGCTTTAGGCCATTAGTTGTAATTATACCTCCTAGTCTCCTATATATACCAAG
>ML781555.1:274656-289003 GCA_009831015.1 Picea engelmannii | reverse complement strand
TTATGTCAATTTAGAAATTGTTTGACAATATGTTCCTTAAAAATGAAGAGAATGATAATGAGTTATGTTTTTGGGTGTGAATGTACTCATTATTAAACTTTTGTTTACGAAAAATGAAATATGTTGCAACAATCCAAACAAACGCTATTAATGTGTGACTATAATTTTGAATTTAACAGATGAATATTATAATTACTACAATTTTTTGAATTTGACCAATCTGAAAAAGATGCATATTTTAAACATGTCTAGTATGACACCATGTATCTACCTTAATTTTTATTTAAAAGTAAAATCTGAAAATACCCTTTTGAAGAGGATAGTAAAAGGTTTTGTAATATGAATTTTCCATCATTTTTCGTTGTGTATTATTGCAGATATTGATTTTTCATTTCACTAAATCATAATGTCATCTAAAAATAATATGCAAATATGTTTTTATAAAATTAATTAAAATTACTAAAAAATAATTAAATTGAATACAAATTGTATCAAATGAAAGTAGATTCAATTCTAAAAATGTAAGTATTAGTTCCTAAACTAGAGTCATAGTATTTTAAGGAGTTTTCTCCTTCCAAAGTTGGAGTAACCTAGAGAGAACTTACAGTTTTCTAAACACTGCCATAGTTGCAGGTGTTCGGTTGAACTGATAGTTCGGTCGAAAGTTAAATTTAACAGAATGACTAATGTTCAACCAAAAAATTGTTTTCGGTCAAAAAGTTGAAAATACAAACATCCTTCAACTCAGATTTAATACAAACACTTTCGGTGCACGAATGTTGAGGGTGGCATTAGATTTAAATTTTGGTCGAAAAACTTTTTCGGCAAAAAGTGTGTATCATTTGTTCGGCCGAAAAGGTTAAAGAGTTCGGTCGAAAATTTTCCATTAAGAGATTCAAAGACTATACGAGCACTAAGTCATTGCATGGTAATCTAATCATTGAATTGTGAGTACTAGCCATGATGCACCACCAAAATCTAGTCTAATTGTTGGGTTATTGCAATAGCCCATAAATGGTTTCAATGATTATGGAGATGATGTCGAATGGAACCTTGGTGAGGCAAATACAAGAGAAAACATCCGACTGGGAAATGATATTGAGTATCGTAGTGGGTGTTGTTCTAGAGTCTATACTTAAGGCTATAAAGTATAGAGTCTAGGCATCCAAAAAGAGGGTATATGATATAAAAGAAAGAAAAACAACTTTTTAGGAAATGAAGCTATGGCTGATTTCTGAGTTGTCTTTGTCTAGCTTCCAATTGTTCTTGAATGCTTATTTCTTGTTCAATGGCTGCCCATGAATGTTCGAGTTCAACCTGGGTGGTGACAGTTTTTAGGATGGTATAAAAAAGGTTTAAAGCGATGCTGGTTTGAACTGTGAGACCGGGTTCAATATCGGGCTGTCTTGCAACAGGTATAGTCATGGAGGAACAAAGTTTTAAGGGATTTGTTGCCTTTTTAGGTTGTTGTTTCTATTTTAGATTATATGAGAAAAATTCCCAAATTTTGAATTAATAGTATGACAAATTCAAAAGTCGTTTCTCGTATCTGAGTTAAATTTGAAAATCATGCGTGAAATGAAAGAAAACATGAAGTTGTTAAACAATGTGAGGCATCAATCAAGGAAGAATCTCACTTTGCGGAAAAAGAAGAAAATAGACGAAAAACTTTAATGAAGCATAAGATATAGAAATCTAAGTAATTCACAGGTCTTGTACCTGCTAATAGCCAATACAAAGGAAAATCTATAAACGATTAGATGACTAAAATAATTGATCACCACAGTAGAGGTTGTACTAAATTGTAGCTAAGTGTTCATCAAAGATATATATGAGAAATGATGGTGAATGTGAAATAATAGAGGAAACATATAACTCAGTCTTGACGGAATATGGAGTCTTCGATTTGCCTTTGTATTAATTCTGGCAAAAGAAATTGTTTCTGCTACAATTGGCCAAGGAAAAATCTGCTTGTTCCATTTTCAAAATGTATATTTATACAAGATTAAAAAGCTTCGATTTCTAATCATTCTAAAAGTTTCGGTTACAAAAGGAAAAATGAAGCATTTCACTTCCTTGTCACTTGTCTTCCTCCATGCGGGCAGGGCGTTTTCCTTTCTTTGTTCTCTAGCTCCAAAAATAGGATGGAATAAGCACCTATTATTATTTACCTCCAAAAGTCTTCCCTTTCCCCTGTTCAATTCAATTGACACACCTTTCTATAAACTGGGATATCAACTTGGAAGGTTCTGTTTGGTTGTTCGCCTTGAAAGTGTAACAATTCTTTGCCAACTGTGGCAATATTTTTCCTACTTGTTCGTCTTCTATGATGATAGACAATAATTGTAAATTTGGTTTTATTAACCATTTATCCACTTGGACAGTATCGACCTAACTTATCTAGGATAATTCAACTTGTTCTCTTTCCACATTTTCCTTGATATCTAGCAGATGTTTGACTATGTCAATTTTGCCCAATGTTCCAGAACTACTTTCCTTATTGAGATCTAACAAATTTTTATTTATCAAGCCAAATGTTTCTTCACGAGCATCTCTCATCTCTTTAGCCCTTTTTCTGTTCTCGGATATATTATGCTCCCACACCTTCAATAAGATGTTACCTCTAGTTTTCTCTGGAATGGAAAATCTAGAACCAATGACCATTTCTTCTTTTGATGTTGCTATAATAGCCTCTTGGAAAGCAACTCGAACTGCCCCAGCTTCTCTTTCTCTCAAGGAGATATCCTTTAGCGCTTGTTCTATTGTCTAAAAAATGATTTTGGATGGTTTCTACTTTAGCAAGTAGACCCTGTTGAGCTACTTCTACCTTCTTTCGTATTTCCATGGCTTGAGTTTGGAATACCGTTATGTCTATGACCTGGCTTTCAACAGAATTTAATTTAGATTGTAGCTGTTTTATTAACTCCTCTTGTTGATTGACCTATGTTTGGCTTATTTGTGCCGACTGATGCATTTTCTTGAGATTGGTTTTCAGTTATTTGATTTCTTGTTTTTCAGTAGCTTTGGTTTGTTCAAAGTATTTGCATGCCTCATTCCTAGCATTCATCTCTACAACTGCTATTTGAGTCTGTAATTTGCTACTTAACATGTCCTTTTGTTTCAACCGTCCCTTCAAGGTTCCAACTGAATATTGGTTGCCTATCCCATAATCCCCCAATGTTTATGCTATCTCATCGATGAATTCTTCCTCTTCCAAGGCTTCTCCATCCATTAATATTTTGTATTTTTTAGCTACTGCACCCGCTCTTTGGTATGTTTCTTGCTTCACCACGGCCTTCCTTTTCTTGATAAAAGGGAAGTCGCTAGGAGGCAATTCTTCTACAAATATAGGTGTTAGATCCTCTTTGAATATTATCTCTGCATTGGGGTTCCCCTTTGTGAATTGTAAGGGTGTGACGGATGGAATGGGACTGTCGATTTCTTTGAATGATTGTTTCATGGTAGCATCTATGGCAGGCTCATTTGATGTAAATGAGGGTGTGTCACCTACCCCTTTCAAGGGTATCTGTGCTTGACCTTTGACCTGTTTACCTGGTGTAACTATCTCTGGGTTTCCTTCTTGTTGGTTCGGGATCTTGGTTTCCTGATTTGAGGTTTCATTTTCCTTTGTTTTTGCCTGAGTCTCTTGTTTGCTAGGGCTTGCGTCCATTGAACCTTTGTCTTATTTTTGTTGTGTACCTGTGGGTTTTGAGGTTTTTTCCTATAAACTTTGGGGAGGCCACTTCTCCGGTGCTCCTGGAATTTATAGAAATCAACCATCTCTCCGAGCAGCAGATCTTGAACCTGACATAAGACTTATAAGTAGGATCTCGCTCCTCGAAAGACGTCATCATGGGGAGAATCTTCATGCTCATATCTTTTTAGACCAAAACTTTCCATGTGGTTACCCACAACCTTATTGGGGTCATGTTTCTTAAATTCAATGTCTACTAGTTTCATTTCCTCTAGGGTCGTGGCCTCCAGTTTGGCATGTCCAAAATCTAATAAAGAATATGTACCAATGTGTATGGGAAAGGATGGCCATACCTTTTTCTGAGCTCCTTTGAGTTCTTTGCTTATCTCGCTGAGCACAGTTTTCCTGGTGATCTCGCGACATACTAGATTGTCTCGTAAGAATAATGACAAGGCTTATGGGAGAAAAGAGCAGCCAAAAACCCTAATATATGAGAATGTTTCTTCTATGTACCAGTCTGTCAGGCTTCTTATATTGGCCATGACTTTATCTGAAATCCTGGGAGGTGGATGGCCGAAGATAACAACATGCATTGGTACCATTACCCTGTTGAAAATCTCATAGACGAAGTCTTTAGATTTATCTTGCAAGAGTTTTGAGTGGTACACATGAATAGGCTCTGCGTTGTTTGGAGTCCATCTCAAGCTCATTAATGGAAAAGGTTTCATGTAGCAAATGGAATCCATAATGTAAGAGGACATGAAAAACGAAGTTGCTTTCCCACTCACCTTTTGTGTTTGATATTTTGTAATTTGACTGGACAAACTGTCTGACAACATTTTGGCCCAGTCGAAAGAGTATCCCTCTGCTACTGTGTGGATAAGCGGAACCCAGGGGATAAGGAAATGTGCAGTATTCTCTTTCCCATATAGTCTACATATCATCATCGCTATGTACATGAACTGTGGTTGTAAAGATGAAATTGTATAAACTCCATTAGAATCAGCTTTGAATTTTTCAGGGAACGAACACCAATCCTTGATCAGGTCGAATAAGATTTTTCCAAATTTCTCACATTCTTTCTTTTTGAAACCCTTTAAGAATTCAGCATTGTAAGTAAAGTTTGGTGTGGGAGATAGCTTGTACATATCCTGTAGATTCTCCGGCCTAAATGTCCCAACAATTGCCTTCTGCGAGTTGAATATTGTTTTAGTCGGGATATCTACGTGGTCCAACACTCATATGATCATATCATTATAGGGAAAAAGTCATGGCCTTGTTGCTACCTTGTGCATATCTGACTGGGAAACCACCTTATATTTAGTATACAAGTCATCTTTCTCGTTGCCACTCGAATCGTCTGGGCAGTTTACCAGCTCATATTGCAACATGTTGAAAACCTGTGTCCATGTTTTGACTGTATTGATATTTCTAGGCGAGGTATCAGAAATAATATTTGAACTCTGACCTAAACCTTCACCAGCTATTTTTGGCACTTTTCGTGGAGCCATGATATAAAATATCGAAATTATACTCCCTATTACAGAGGATGAAAATATGAATAGTGGTTATCTCGGTAAATTGGCTCTGTGAAACTAAAATGAAATTCAAATAATGACAGAAATTATTTCGCTTAGAGTACTCGAGCCTGTGCAGGTCCTTGATGACACGTCGTTTAATTCCTTTAATAGAAAGTTTTGGAAATAAAGAAAGATCTTACTTTCAAACATTTCCCTAATTCTCTTATAAATGCCATAAATGCTTGATATTTCATCACTTGGGAGAATCAACGAGTGTTTAAATTTCCCTCGTGATTTTTACAAGATAAAAGGTGGTTTAAGATATTAATTAATCCATCTTAATCCTTTAATTAATAGTGATTAGTTCTTAATCCTTTTCAGAACTCGTGGTCTCTGGTGATTTTATTCTTAGTCTTGAGCTATGAACCCCAAATTCGTGAAATTGTGATTTGGTTAATTAACTTTAATCGAGCTTAAGTTTTTAATTAATCGTGATTAGTCTGGAAACTTTGTGACCTCGGGTATCGGGGTTACAAAATGTTGTTCAAGGCAAAACGCTGAATCCCGAAGTCACAATAACAATTAATTATCGTCAATTATCATTAGCCTCATAATTAAACAAGTTTCTCTTAAGTCGCTTTCGCAACTTCGCATATCGGGACATTCATAAGTCTTTCGAGGCATGACTCCCGAATCGTGAAAGTGCGATGTATTAAATTAGTGATAATCATTTCTTTTTGTTTCGATGATCATTATTAAACTTAACCATAATTTTTCTATTTCTTATGTCGGGACATTGAGAGCTTTGACATGTTGGATTGTTAGATCTGCGAAATCCCGAAATCCAATAATTTAGATTTATAGTTAACATTTCGTTATTTAAAAAATAGGCAGCGCTGAAAGCTTTGATATTTGGAGTATTTGAAACAATACATGTGTTCCAACAAAGGCTCCAACTAGGGATCTCGTCTCCTTGTGGGACGAGAAGAACAGTAGACCAAGTTCCTTTATTGTGTAAATTGAGTCATTAGTTTGCTTCTGCAAAACTTGTTTAGAAAAAGGGTACAAAGAGAATTGGAGGTTTCATATTTATCCCTTGAAATCTTTTGAAACTCAATCTCTTTCTAATCTCAATTTTAGTCCATTCGATGACTTCCTTTTCCCCAACGCTGATTTTGGGTCTGCTTAAGATAATCAAAACAATCTTAGGAATTTTAATAGGTTCTGTTGATTTTGCTTGCATCAAGGTGAAGTAATTTCAATGTTTTTAATTAGGGAGTCCTGCGTGAACTTTGGATGTAGATCTAGTTTCAAAGAAAAATAATTACTAGAGTACAATATAATTCATGTATAACAGCCTTACATATATCTTAGACATTGCTTCACTGCCAGCGAGCCTGTTCAGTACCCCGGTGAAGTTATCTGATTCCCTTTATTGAATTTCCTTTCACCACTTCAAATTGTAACTTTGCATTTAAATGCTGAGATGAGGGAAATCATTTTATGAATTTCCGTTCATCATCTCTTTTTGGACTAGATGGGGGAAATCAATTTTTTGAATTTCCTTTCACCATCTGTCTTGTATTTTTCCTTGACATGAAGTGGGGGAAATCAATTAGTATAAAGTATACTAGGGGTGATATCTATGTATAATTTTGCAACAGAGGTCTGTCAACTCACTTTGATTACTCTGGATCAGTTTCCGTTTGACCTTCAAAACATCTTAGTCTGCAGGAAAACTTATGGGCGAAATTTATTTCCTTCTTTTGATCAATACTAAACTGCTAGAACCTGTGAAAAGAACTAAGAGAGCTAGGATTAACCTATGCATATCTTTGTTCAGTAAGCGTTTGAGGGGTCGTGAGGACTTGCCTTTCTTCTAAATATTCGTTTGTCATATTTCAGAGCTAAAGTGTAGCCTTTCTTTCCTTTGTGGGGATCATGGGAAGGAATTCGGGGTCAAGGACAAAATACCATAGGCTTGAATAGGATGACAAAGAAGGCTTTGGATTTCATAAACATAGTTGTGGTAATGCAATCCTGAATCTTGGAACCCTTTCTTTGAGGTCACTTTACTTCTCCTGTTTATTTTACTTATTTTTATCTTATCTAGAGGAATCTTTTATGATCCATAGAAAATTTAGTTATTTTGATGATACCTCGGGCGAATATGTTCATACTCATGAGACCGTTGTTGCACCTAGGTGATATTCATTTGAAATCTAGACATTTCGGGAATTCATACCTTTGCCTTACCATTTCGTTCTCATCTTAGTAAATTATTTTTTATCACCTGTTTCGGGTGAATCAATTTCCTGATACATGACCATCCGTTTTCTTCTTTTTGATGTTTGGGCTATAGACCGGAATCCTGTAAGAAAACAACATGAAGAGAGTCAGGGTTTTAACATTTATGGAATTCAATGTGTTGAATATTTCATATCTCTATTTCTAGGAGATCACTAACTTGCTTTATTTGCGGTGAAAGTAAAACTTACCGAAAAGCTATAAAAACAGAAAACACAAACCAGTATATATAGTGGAAATTTGAAATATTTATTGCATATAGTGCTTCAGATAATTTCCGTTGATAGGAGCGTTGAGGATTTTACCATCCAAATTTTCTAACAGAAATGAGTTCTTCCCTTTAGAAGTTGTGACTTTGAATGGTCCATACCAGATATGATCAAATCTGCCATGTTTTTTCAACGCTTCCCTCCTAGCATCCCATTTCAAAACCAAATCGCCAGGGAGGAATTCTCTGTCTTTAGCCTTATGATTGAATAGTGCTTTAATGTTGTCTTGATATTTCTGCAGCCTTTCATCCACCTCAGCCCTATGTTGCTGAACTTCAATCAGTTGATTTATTCTCCTTGTGACATGATTTGGTTCTTCTTTTTCTTCTTGCCAAAGTTTCATCACAGGAAGAGTCAAATTTATGGGTAATACCATGTCAGTCTCGTATACCATTTGAAATGGAGAAGTTCCAATCGATTTTTTGGTGCATATCCGATTTTCCCATAAGGCATATTTCAAATGCACATGCCAAGATTTTTTGTTTTCGTTCAACACTTTCTTAATTATGGTAATTAAGCTTTTATTTGATGATTCGGCTAGCCTATTTCCTTGTAGGTAGTATGGTGGAGTGACCCAATATGATATTGTATTTTTGGCAAAAGATGACCATTGCCATAGATTTGAAATCTTGGGCATTATCTGTAACTATCTTTTGGGGACAACCAAATCTAGATAATATGTTTTCTTCCAGGAAATCTATCACCATTCAATTTGTCGCTTTTCTAGTTGGAATGGCTTCTACCCATTTGGTGAAATAATCTATAATGGTCAGGATCCATTTGTGTTGTGCGCTAGAATGTGGATTAATTTTTCCTATAAAATCCAACCCCCCATTGTTGGAACAGAGCTTCCGTTTTAACTGGGACAAGAGGTAGTGCTAGTAGTTTTTGCTTGCCTGCAAATAATTGGTAGGAATTGTAGGCTTTGACTTTGGCATTTACATCTGCGAATAAATTAGGCCAATGATATCCCACTCTCAAGATTTTATAAGCCGTTTCTCTCCACGCATGATTTCCTCCACACACTCCCTCATGGAATTCATTAATGACCTCTTCGGTCTCCGATTCTATTAGAAAGACCAACAAAAAGACTAAAGTGTCTTTCCAATACAATTTGCTCTCTGAAATACAGTACTTCACCGCATGCAATTTCAGCATCCTAGCTTTAGATGGAGTCATATCGCTTGGGCATTTCAAAGTCAGGAGATAAGATACTATATCTTTGTACCACATCGAAGTTGTAAACTTTTCTTCTATACTGGTTGTAGCTATTTGGTCGTCAAGTTCATCTATGTCTAAACATCCTTCATACTCTTGTAGATTATTTATACCAAGCGCTCTGAAATTTGATTCAGCTAATAGCTTAGCCAAACCTTGTCCTTTTACGAGCTTTGTTGGTTTCACCTCTAGATCGAATTCTTGAATCTTAGCAAGCCATCGACCCCTCTTCCCGTCGCTATCAGTTTGAACCAATATGTTTTTAACGGAACTGGTTGGTACATATGCAATTATCTTGGAATGTAACACGTAGGTTCTTAAAGCCTTTAGTGCCTTCACCATAGCATATGCCTACTTTTCCATTATGTCATATTTCAATTCTATGTCTCTGAGGTTTTTACTGAAGAATGTTATTGGTTGCTCGAAACCTTCTTCATTCTTTTGTAGGAGTACTGCTACGATTGTGTATTCAGATGTAAACAAGAAGATCAAAAATTCCTTGAGATAATTAGGGCTTACCAGTACAGCGGCTTCACCTATAATTTTCTTGATGCGTGAAAACGATGCTTTAGCTTCGGTCGTCCATTTAACTTCACTGTCCTTCGTAAGCATATCAATGATCAATTTCACAATTTCAATGAAGTTCGAGATAAATCTTCTCAAAAAAAATATTTTTCCTAAAAACGACTGAATTTCTTTTATATTTCTAGGAATATTTATAGTGTCTATAGCTTCGACCCTTTTAGGATCAATTTTAATTCCATCCCAAGACACAATATGGCCCAAGATTTTACCTTCTTGCATTGCAAAGTGAGACTTCTTGGGATTTAAAGACAAACCAAATTTGCGACATTTCTTGAACGTTTGCTTGAGATGTATCAGATGATCTTCATCAGATTTAGAAAAAATGATCAGATCATCAAGATAAATAACCACGAATTTATCTCTTTTGCCAACGAAGGCAATATCCATAGCATGTTGGAAGGTAGCACCTGCATTCATTAAACCAAATGGCATTTTGTCATACATAAATGTACCCCAAGGGGTGGTGAAGGCTGTTTTTTCTTTACCATCTTCATTGACAGTAATCTGATTGTAATTGGAAAAATCGTCGATCATGGACATCCTATTTTCTCCGACTACTTTTTCTAAAACATGGTCCATTTTGGGTAGAATATAATTGTCTTTAAGAGATGATTTATTTAAATTTCTAAAATCTACACATAGTCTGATTTCTCTGCTTTTCATTCTGTCTGGGACCAAGTTGGCCACCCACTCAGAGTACTTGAGTGGTACAATTATTTTGGCATCCAAGAGTTTTTTCACTTCTCTTTCGACCACAGGCAATAATATGGGGTTAATTTGTGCCTGCAATGTAGATTTCAAAGGCATATGGTTGTGGTCAAATAACCTTTCCAGGGGAATTAGACCTTTAGGGATTTGATTATTTTTTAGTACTAACATGCGATGATTTACGATCTTATCTTTGAACTCTTGAGGATCTTCCCCTTCTTGCATAATCCAAGTATGATCGTTCTAGTTTTCTTGGTCGATGTGTGTTTCAACAAATTCTTCCACCATTTTGAGGAATTTTCTGATCTGTTCATCATCTTCGAACACCTGCCAGTGTTGTATATTGTTAGGTATGGATGGTCTATGCCTCATCTCTATGTGATACTTTAGTTTGAAAGTTGTAGGAGGTAGAAAATTTGAGGCATCTTTGGGCAATGAATCGACTTGTAGGTTTTCTACACGTGGAATGTAATGAACATTTACCGATGAGAAGAAATTTTCCATTAGATCCCAGGCACAATTTCTGTAAGATCTTAATCTCGGGTGTTTGGCCTGGTACTACTGATTTATCTACTTTATGATCAACTTAGCATCACCATAAACTTCCAAGTGTTTTATATTCAATTTCCTAGCAACTTCTAATCCCAAGACCAGAGCTTCGTATTCGCAGACATTATTTGTGTAGTCTATGTCCCACTGTAGTCTGTAAGAGAAAGGGATAACAAATTCATTTTCAGGTGCTACAAAAGCTACTCCTGCACTTGCTCCTTCACACGACGAAGTGCCATCAAATTTTTTTTTCCAAATTCCAGTGCTATATACATTTTCATTTATCTTTTCTGATTTATTTTCCTCTATATAATTTTCTTTTGTACAATTATCTACACCATTATCAAAAGATAAAATACAATTCCCTAGGTCTTGATCGACAACATAAATAGGGTAATTATTAGGATGATGTGGATCAATTACTATATATGTCAGTCGTGTTTCCCTGTATAACCGAGTGAACTGTCCACCAAAAATAGGAATCGTGGCATAGGTCATGTCTAGCTGAAGGGATCCCCCAAGCTTGGCTCCCCAAGACCTAGATAATAGAAAATCATATTTTAGAGGTATATCAATGATAACTACATCCATTAGAACACTCTTTATCGAAACCTGTGCAATATTTACCACTGAATCTTTGATCATGCCCATACACTTAACTCTTCTTGAATCGAAAGAATACAAGTCACCATAAGGCCTAGTGATTTCGAGACCTAGTCGGTCCATAATAGCCTTGGGCATCATGTTATGTGAGGCTCCAGAATCCAACATGCAATTATGTAGCAGACGATCGTGTACATTTAGCGTAATTTAGAAAGGGGCGACGATATCCCTAGCACCTTTGAAATGTGGACCAAAAATTATATTAGGCTTATCATCTTCCAAATTATCATGTCAGCCTAACTCTCTAGATATGAAAAATTTATCATTTTGGTTATTTTTGTTTGGTAAACAGGGTTCTTTTCCAATTCAATTAGGGGTATCAATATCTTGATCTTATTTATCTCATTTTCTAGGCTGAATCCTCCCACAATTTTATCTATTTCTCTGGTTGAAGCTTCGGTCTCCTTCCTTTCTGATTTATTTGTTTGCATTGCTTTATTTTCAGTTATTTTTGTTTCCAATGTCTACGTTTTGACTACCTTAGTTTTCCTAGCTTAGATCTCAGCCTCCTTTATTTTGGTATTTTGCGAGTCCACTCCTTTTATTTTGGCATTCTGTGAGTCCACTCCTTTTATTTTGGTATTCTATGAGTCCACTCCTTTTATTTTGGTATTTTGTATCTCAGTGTCTTTTGGAGCGGGCTCGTATGTTTTGCCTCTTGGTAGGATTTTCTTTGGTTGAGTAGTCAACATAGATTTATTTTTAGGCCTTAGATTGTACTTACGTCGGAGCTCGGCCATTATAGTATCATCTGTTCCTTGATAGGTAGAATCATCTATATTATTTATGTTTCTATCTTTATTTGATGGTTGTTCTATGTTTAGAGACCTCTCATAATCTTCCTTAGTCAAATGAGGTTGTAGACAATTGTCACCCAAATTGTTCGCATCTTCTTCTAGATCCTCAAATTCTTGCATGTCATTCCCTCCTATAAAATTTTCATTTTTTAAAGTAGTTTTAACTTTTTGGTCTTCATTTTTAATCTATCTTTGTTGTATCTAAGGATTGGGGTTTCTTCTGAATTCTCTCTTAATGAATTGATCTACTTTGGATTGATCTAGCTCCATCCTTGAAATTTTATTTGATAGCTCTTTTATTGTCCTAGCCATATCATCCATTTTATCATCTAAGGATTTCCCAGATCCTGAGGATCCCGCTTGTTCTCTAAAACGTTTGGGCTCTCTATTTCCCATTTCCATTTTTGTTTTTAATTTACCAGAAGCCATCATGTTTGACTCAATCTCTACGGCATCATCTTGAATTCGATTTAGGTCAGACGCTCTCCTTTCTCTCAATAATAATGCAAAATCGGGTTCGAAGGATCCTACAAAGGATACCTTGGTTGCAGGTTGGGACAGTTTAACTTGGACTGAGATCTTATTATATGATCAGGAGATCAAATTTTGCTCAATTTTCAAAGTGCTCGGAATAAGACAAAAATAGTGTCATTGCGTCCGTCTCGTTTTCCTGATTCCGGCGGTATATTTACTTTCGCAAATGGATTCCGTATGGAGGAGATATCGCGATTTGACCGCCAAGTCAAACAGGGAAAAATTTGGGATGTTGACTGTACCTGTCCGTACAGTCCGTACGGACACGTGGAGGGCCGTACCATCATGATGACATGGCATATTGATGATGTGGCATATTTTGGTTGGATGTTCGTTGACCAGTGATTTGTTGACACGTGTCGCTCATTTGTTGGGCATTATTGTCATATGTAAAAGTTTATGGGGAGTCCGCGGGATTCGACCCCTGGACCTCCCCCTTTGTAAAGCTTTAACACATATCCGCTAGCCAACATACCCGCACATGTTCCTTGTTACATAACCCAACGCATATACATTTGAATTGGAATATTGTAATAGTTGGAAAGGGGGGCGGGCCAGAGCTAATCCCCGACCCGTGGACATATCGTTGGACATACGACCATATATGTTGTGGCCCGAACTATTGGCGCGTTATATATATATTACATTGAAATGTATTGCAATGTATTACATTGCATATACATTGAAATATGTTAACCATTGTATTAAAAATTGTGCACGGGAAAGTTATAACTGTTGGTTAATGCGTGTGGTTTGACCGGTGTATTAACCGCGCGTGAGAGTTATACCGTTTGAACGGTTGAACCATATTTGCGCCCAACCTTTGGTCCCATGGGCCATATGACCCAGTACCGAGGCGGTTAGGGGCTGGAGGCGCCTTAACCATTCTACGGTTTGGACCGGTGCACGGTTGCATACGGGTCTTGGTTTTTATGCCTTTAAAGAGCGTGTGTGCTAGGTTTGAAGCACAAGGGTGCGAATTGTAGAACCAGAGACAGCATAGTTGAAGGGGAGAACTTCAAGGAAGCTATCTTCTTCATTTTTCGACCGTTTCAGGTGCCAAAAGAGCCCAGACAGGGGTTTTGGGATGTTGCGGAGCCATTGGAGTAGTCAGTTTGTCAATTTGAGCACTATAAGACATTTTTTTAAGCACTTTGAGCAATTTAATATAAAAGATCCATTTGGAGGCTGGACCAGGAGATGTAGCCCGGAGTGGGGTGAACTCCTTTATCAAGTTGTTGTGTTTATGTCTGATGTTCAATGATTTATGCTGTTGTCTATGTTTATTTCTACATAAGTAATCTATTATTATGTGTTGCAAATTGATCTAGTTACTTTAAACACATAACATTTCACTTGTAATTAATTTAATCAAGTTTATCAAGTCTTCTTCATTTTTAGATCAAGTTGGTATCAGAGCAAAGGTTTTGAAGACTTGATTGTTTGCAAGTTTTGTTTCTGATTCTCACAAGGTTGAAACTCACACGAGGAGAAGGTCAACTT
>ML781555.1:238296-271632 GCA_009831015.1 Picea engelmannii | reverse complement strand
TTGTACACTCCACTTCCAGTTCCTTCTCGACCATGGGAAAGTATTTCCATGGATTTTGTTGGTGGTTTGCCTATGTCGAGAAAGGGTCATGATTATGTTTATGTTGTGGTTGATCGTTTTAGCAAGATGTGTATTTTGATGCCTTGTACTAAGCAGGTAACGGCAGAACAAACATCACAGTTGTTCTTTCAAAATGTTTGGGTGCATTTTGGTTTGCCCAAGTCCATCATTTCTGATCGGGATTCTCGATTTTTTGGAAGTTTTTGGTCGAGTTTATGGGCACTCATGGACACCAAGCTAAAGAAGAGCACATATTTTCATCCGCAGACAGATGGTCAGACAGAGGTGGTGAATCGTACAGTGGTACATCTTCTTCGTGCATATTGCAGCAAGCATCCTAAGCTTTGGGATGAACATTTACACTACATTCAGCATGCGTACAATCGAGCCAAGCACTCTTTGACTCAGATGTCGCCATTTGAGACATGTTTTGGCTATTTGCCCAAATCGCCTTTAGATTTCATCTTTGGGAAAGATATTTTTGTTGATGGGCAATATGATATTGATCGGGCAGAGAAGTTCATTGAACAAATTCAGTTGATACATCAGGTTGTGCAAGAGCAGTTGGAAAAGAGTCAGGCCAAGTACAAAGCGAGACATGACAAGCATCATGTTGATCACAGTTTCGAAGTTGGTGATGAAGTATGGCTTTATATTAGCAAGGAGAGGCTTAAAGGAGAAGGTAAAAAGTTGAAACCAATTCGATATGGTCCCTTCAAGATTATCGATAAAGTTGGTAATAATGCTTTTCGTTTAGATTTGCCTCCATATATGCAGATGTATGCAGTTGTTAATGTTGAGAATTTGAAGTTGTATGAGCCTTCGTTGATCGATGATCAAGGAGAGCATGTTCAGATTCCTTCCATAGATGATTTTTCTCCAGAATATCTAACATAACTGCAGGAAGACACCATACTTGACAAAAGGATGAGGACTTCGAAGCAGGGAAATGTGGAGTATTTGCGAGTTGGTCTTAAAGGGACAAATCCAAGCAAGGCCAAGTGGATTGAGGTTGGAAGGGTGAGGGAACTTTACCCTCATCTTCACGTAGACTGAGATAGTCTTTTGGAGGTCCAAAAGCTTCCTAATGGGGAGGCGTGATCAGGAGATCAAATTTTGCTCAATTTTCAAAGTGCTCAGAATAAGACGAAAACAGTGTCATTGCGTCTGTCTCGTTTTCTTGATTCCGGCAGTATATTTACTTTCGCAAATGGAGTCCGTATGGAGGAGATATCGCGATTTGACCGCCAAGTCAAACAGGGAAAAATTTGGGATGCTGACTGTACCTGTCCGTACAGTCTGTACGGCCACGTGGAGGGCCGTACCATCATGATGACATGGCGTATTGATGATGTGGCATCTTTTGGTTGGATGTTCATTGACCAGTGATTTGCTGACACGTGTGGCTCATTTGTTGGGCATTATTGTCATATGTAAAAGTTTATGGGGAGTCCACGGGGTTCGACCCCTGGACCTCCCCCTTTGTAAAGCTTTAACACATCTCCGCTAGCCAACATACCCGCACATGTTCCTTGTTACATAACCCAACGCATATACATTTGAATTGGAATATTGTAATAGTTAGAAAGGGGGGCGGGCCGGGGCTAAGCCCCAACCCGTGGACATATCGTTGGACATACGACCATATATGTTGTGGCCCGAACTATTGGCGCGTTATATATATATTACATTGCAATGTATTACATTGCATATACATTGAAATATGTTAACCATTGTATTAAAAATTACGCGTGGGAAAGTTATAACTGTTGGTTAATGCGTGTGGTTTGACCGGTGTATTAACCATGCGCGAGAGTTATACCGTTTGAACGGTTGAACCATATTTGCACCCAACCTTTGGTCCCATGGGCCATATGACCCAGTACCGAGGCGGTTAGGGGATGGAGGCACCTTAACCGTTCTACGGTTTGGACCGGTGCGCGGTTGTGTACGGGTCTTGGTTTTTACGCCTTTAAAGAGCGTGTGTGCTAGGTTTGAAGCACAAGGGTGCAAATTGTAGAACCAAAGACAACATAGTTGAAGGGGAGAACTTCAAGGAGGCTATCTTCTTCATTTTTCGACCGTTTCAGGTGCCGAAAGAGCCCAGACAGGGGTTTTGGGATGTTGCGGAGCCATTGGAGCAGTCAGTTTGTCAATTTGAGCACTGTAAGACATGTTTTTAAGCACTTTGAGCGATTTAATATAAAAGATCCATTTGGAGGCTGGACCAGGAGATGTAGCCCGGAGTGGGGTGAACTTCTTTATCAAGTTGCTATGTTTATGTCTGATGTTCAATGATTTATGTTGCTGACTATGTTTATTTCTACATAAGTAATCCTTTATTATGTGTTGCAAATTGATCCGGTTGCTTTAAACACATAACATTTCACTTGCAATTAATTTAATCAAGTTTATCAAGTCTTCTTCATTTTTAGATCATTATATGATTTGTTAAATCTTTGAATGAATTCAATGACAGTTTCATAACTTTTTTTCTTCAAAGCCCCAAACTCAGTTAAATAGTATAAGTGATCTTTTCTTTCACCCCATTGTCTGAGAAAAGAGTTTTCTAGCACATCGTAGGATAATATCGAACCTGCGGGTAGACTTTGAAACTAGGTTCTCACCTGTCCTTCAAAGGTTTGGACAAACAACCGTGAATACACGTCTTCATGTTCGAGACCTAGAATATCTCTGAATTGATCAAAGAAATTTATATGCTCAGTCACGGTTAGGTCTCCTTCCTTTGTAAACTTAGGTAGGTTTTTCATGTAGTTTTCAGGTAAATCATGAAGGGGTACTGGGAGGACCAAAGGAGCATACCTGGCATCTACTTTAGTGAAAATCCTAGGGGGTGGGGGTGGCCCCTGGCCCCCCCCTCCTCCTCCTCCGACAACCTCCATAGATATTCTAGGAGAGGAAACCGGTACGTTGTAAAAAGGGTTTTGAAAGATGTATAGAGATCCTTTAGCTTCTTTGGGATGAAATGAGAAAGGCTTCGAAAACCGTTTATCGGGAGATGAGAAAAATGAAAAAGTGGGGAGCGGGACACGGGGACTCGGTTCCTTTGATTTGCAAGAGATTTAAATGGGAGAACCTATAGGTGTGAAATCCAAGTATATGGTATACTCTTCGAGACTTTGTGAGGTTGAGAAATCTGAATGAAGAGTTGGTGGGATATCAAACGACGCAAGCTTTACTGAGGGATTCTCACCTTTGTTTATGCAGGAGGTGGTTGGATGAGTTTCAGATTTAATTTCCAGGAAAACTAAATTTGGGTTTAGGGTCTCGGCTTCAACTGTCTTAGCCGACGTTCCTTCGAAAAGGGTTTGGGTGGAAACTTCTTGTGATGTTATCATTTCAAGTGGAATCTTAGCCTTAGACTATGTGTTTTTAGGTTGGTAGACCACAATAGTTTGCTTAAGGTAACCTCTTGTTTTTAGTATTTTTTCGGGATCAAAAACAGGCGTGGTCTGTTTATCATATGGGTTTTGTCTAGTGTTCCTTCGACCGGATGCCAACTTACTCAAGTGTGGAGTCTCCAAGTGAATAATAAAAACTTAGCCTTTAGAAAGTGTTCACTCTTTGTTCACTATCAAAGAGTAGAAACTTACAAATGCCATTCTCCCAGGGAAAATGATTTCATCTCTCCATCCCGACAACGGTGCCAAAAAGATGTTGTTCCAGATTCTATACTTAAGGCTATAAAGTATAGAGTCTAGGCATCCAAAAAGAGGGTATATGATATAAAAGGAAGAAAAACAACTTTTTAGGAAAAGAAGCTATGCTTGATTTCTGAGTTGTCTTTGTCTAGCTTCCAATTGTTCCTAAATGCTTATGTCATGTTCAATGGCTTCCCATGAACGTTCGAGTTAAACCCGGGTGGTGGCATCTTTTAGGATGATATCAAAAAGGTTTAAAGCGATGTTGGTTTGATCTGTGAGACTGGGTTCAATATTGGGCTGTCTTGCAATAGGTACAGTCATGGAGGAACAAAGTTTTAAGGGATTTGTTGTTTTTTTATGTTGTTGTTTCTATTTTAGATTATATGAGAAAAATTCCCAAATTTTGAATTAATAGTATGACAAATTCAAAGGCCGTTTCCTGTATCTGATTTAAATTTGAAAATCATGCGTGAAATGAAAGAAAACATGAAGTTGTTAAACAATGTGAGGCATCAATCACGGAAGAATCTCACTTTGTGGCAGAAGAAGAAAATAGACAAGAAACAATTTAATGAAGCATAAGATATAGAAATCTAAGTAATTCACAGGTCTTGTACCTACTGATAGCCGATACAAAGGAAAAGTTGTAAACGATTAGATGACTAAAATAATTGATCACCACAGTAGAGGTTGTACTAAATTGCAGCTAAGCGTCCATCAAAGATATATATGAGAAATTATGGTAAATGCGAAATAACAAAGGAAACACATAACTCAGTCTTGACGGAATATGGAGTCTTCGATTTGCCTTTGTATTAATTCTGGCGAAAGAAAAAAATTCTACTACAATTGGCCAAGGAAAAAAGCCACTTGTTCCATTTTCAAAATGTATATTTATACAAGATTAAAACACTTCGAATTCTAATCATTCTAAAAGTTCGGTTACAAAAGGAAAAATGAAGCATTTCACTTCCTTGTCCCTTGTCTTCCTCCATGCGGGCAGGGCATTTTCCTTTCTTTGTTCTCTAGCTCCAAAAATAGGATGGAATAAGCATCTGTTATTATTTACCTCCAGAAGTCCTCCCTTTCCCCTGTTCAATACAATTGACAAACCTTTCTATCAACTAGGCTATCAACTTGGAAGGTTTCGTTTGGTTGTTCGCCTTGAAAGTGTAACAATTCTTTGCCAACTGTGGCAATCTTTTTCCTACTTGTTTGTCTTCATTGATGATAGACAATAATTGTAAATTTGGCTTTATTAACCATTTATCCACTTGGACAATATCGACCTGACTTATCTGGGATAATTCAACTTGTTCTCTTTCCACATTTTCCTTGATATCTAGCAGATGTTTGGCTATGTCAATTTTGCCCAATGTTCCAGAACTACTTTCCTTATTGAGATCTAACAAATTTTTATTTATCAAGCCAAATGTTTCTTCACGAGCATCTCTCATCTCTTTAGCCCTTTTTCTGTTCTCGAATATCTTATGCTCCCACGCCTTCAGTAAGATGTTACCTCTGGTTTTCTCTGGGATGGACGATCTGGAACCAATGACCATTTCTTCTTTCGTTGTTGCTATAATAGCCTCCTAGAAAGCAACCTGAGCTGCCCCAGCTTCTCTTTCTCTCAAGGATATATCCTTTAGCACTTGTTCTAGTTTGAAAATGATTCTGGATGGTTTCTACTTTAGCAAGTAGACCCTGTTGAGCTACTTCTACCTTCTTTCATATTTCCATGGCTTGAGTTTGGAATACTGTTATGTCTATGACCTAGATTTCAGCAGAATTTAATTTAGATTGCAGCTATTTTATTAACTCCTCTTGTTGATTGACCTATGTTTGGCTTGTCTATGCCGACTGATGCATTTTCTTGAGATCGGATTTGATTTGTTTGATTTCTTGTTGGTCGACAACTCTGGTTTGTTCAAAGTCTTTGTATGCCTCATTCCTGGCATTCGTCTCTACAGCTGTTATCTAAGTCTGTAATTTTCTAATTAATAGGTCCTTTTGTTTCAACCATCCCTTCAAGGTTCCAACTGAATATTGGTTAGATGTTGCATAAGCCCCCAATGTTCCTGCTATCTCATCGGTGAATTCTTCCTCTTCCAAGGCTTCTCCATCCGTTAATATTTTGTATTTTTTAGCTGCTGCGCCTGCTCTTTGGTGTGTTTCTCGCTTCACCACGACCTTCCTTTTCTTGCTAAAAAGGAATTCGCTTGGAGGAAATTCTTCTATAGAGATAGGTGTTAGATCCTCTTTTAATATTATCTCTGCATCATGGTTCCCCTTTGTGAATTGTAAGGGTGTGACGGATGGAATGGGACTGTCGATTTCTTTGAATGATTGTTTCATGGTAGCGTCTATGGCCGGCTCATTTGATGTAAGTGATGGTGTGTCACCTACCTTTTTTGAGGGTATCTCTGCTTGACCTTTGACCTGTTTACCTGGTGTAACTATCTCTGGGTTTCCTTCTTCTGGGTTTGAGATCTTGGTTTCCTGATTCGAGGTCTCAGTTTCCTCTATTTTTCCCCGAGTCTCTTGTTTTCTAGGACTTGCATCCATTGAACCTTTAGCTTCTGTTTGTTGTGTACCTGGGGGTTTTGAGGTTTTTCCCTGTAAAAATTTTGGGAGGCCACTTCTCCGGTGCTCCCGAAATTTATAGAAATTGACCATCTCTCCGAGCAGCAAAGCTCGAACCCGACTTAAGACTTCTGAGTAGGATCTCGCCCCTTGGAAGACGTCGTCATGGGGAGAATCTTCATGCTCATATATTTTTAGACCACAAGTTTCCATGTGGTTACCCACAACCTTATTAGGGTCATGTTTCTTAAATTCAATGTCTACTAGTTTCATTTCCTCCAGGGTCATGGCCTCCACTTTGGCATGGCTGAAATCTAATAAAGAATATGTACCAATGTGTATGGGAAAGGATGGCCGTACCTTTTTCTGAGCTCCTTTGAGTTCTTTTCTTATCCCGCTGAGCACATTCTTCCTAGCGATCTCGTGACATACTAGCTTGTCTGGTAAAAACAGCGGCAAGGCATATGGGGGAACATAGCAGCCAAAAACCCTAATATACAAGAACTTTTCTTCTATGTACCAGTCTGCCAAGCTTCTTATGTTGGCCATGACTTTATCTGAAATCCTGGGAGGTGGATGTCCGAATATAACGACATGCATTGGTACCATTACCCTATTGAAAATCTCATAGATGAAGTCTTTAGCTTTATCTTCCCATAGTTTTGAGTGGTACACATGAATAGGCTCTGAGTTATTTGGAGTCCATCTCTAGCTCATTAATGGAAAAGGTGTCATGAAGCAAATAGCATCCATAATGTAAGTAGACATGAAAAATGAAGTTGCCTTCCCAGCCACCTTTTGTGTTTGATATTTTGTAATTTGACTGGCCAAACTGTCTGACAACATTTTGGCCCAGTCGAAATAGTATCCCTCTGCTACTGTGTGGATAAGCGGAACCCAGGGGAGAAGGAAATGTGTAGTATTCTCTCTCCTATATAGTCTGCATACCATCATCGCTATGTACATGAACTGTGGTTGTAAATATGAGATTGTATAAATTCCATTAGAATCACCTCTAAATTTTTCAGGGAACGAACACCAATCCTTGATCAGGTTGGATAAGATTTTTCCAAATTGCTCACATTCTTTCTTTTTGAAACCCTCTAAGAATTAGGCATTGTAAGTAAAGTTTGGTGTGGGAGATAGCTTGTACATAGCCTATAGATGCTCCGGCCTAAATGTCCCAACAACCGCCTTCTGCGAGTTGAATATTGTTCTAGTCGGGATATCTACGTGGTCCAGCACCCATCTGATCATATCATTATAGGGAAAAAGTCGTGGCCTTGTTTCTACCTTGTGCATATCCGACTAGGAAACCACCTTGTATTTAGTATACAAGTTGTCTTTCTCATTGTTTCTCGAATCGTCTGGGCAGTTTACTAGCTCATATTGCAACGTGTTGAAAACCTGTGTCCATGTTTTGACTGTGTCAATATTTCTAGGCGAGGTATTAGAAATAATATACAAAATATGACCTGGACCTTCACCAACTATTTTGGGCACTTTCTGTGGAGCCATGATATAAAATCTCAAGATTATACTCCATGTTATAGAGGATGAAAATACAAACAATGGTTATCTCGGTAAACTGGCTCTCTGAAACTAAAATGAAATTCAAACAATCACGAAAATTCTTTTGCTTAGAGTACTTGAGTCTGTACAGGTCCTTGCTGGCACATTGTTTAATTCCTTTAATAGAAATATTTGGAAATAAAGCAAGATCTTACTTTCAATAATTTCCCTAATTTGCTTATAAATGCCATAATTGCTTGATATTCCGTCACTTGGGAGAATCAACGAGTATTTAAATTTTGCCCATGATTTTTACAAGATAAAAGGTGGTTTATGATATTAATTAATCCATCTTAATCCTTTATTTAATTGTGATTTTTTCTTAATCATTTTTGGAACTCGTGGTCTCGGGTGATTTTATTCTTAGTCTTGAGCTATGAACCCCAAATTCGCGAAATTGTGAATTGGTTAATTAACTTTAGTTGGGTTTAAGTTTTTAATTAATCGCGATTAGTTTGGAAACTTCGTGACCTCGGGTTTCAGGGTTACAAAATGATGTTCAAGGAAAAACACTGAATCGCAAAGTCGCGATAACAATTAATTATCCTTAATTATTATTAGCCTCGTAATTAAACATGTTTCTCTTAAGTCGCTTTCGCAACTTTGCATATCAAGACATTCGTAAGTCTTTGAAGGCGAGACTCCCGAATCGCGAAAGTGAGATGTATTAAATTAGTGATAATCATTGCTTGTTGTTTTGATGATCATTATTAAACTTAACGACAATTTCTCTATTTCGCATGTCGGGACATTGAGAGCTTTGACATGTTGGATCATTAGATCTGTGAAATCCTGAAATCCGATAATTTAAATTTATAGTTAGCATTTTGTTATTTAGAAAATAGGCAGCTTCGAAATCTTTGATATTTGGAGTATTTGAAAAAATACATGTGTTCCAACAGTGGAAGTGGCGAATGGATTGCTTTATCTTCACAAAGAGAGTCTAGAACCTATTCTGCATTGTGATCTTAATCCCTCCAACATCTTGCTTGATTTCGACCTCAAACCTACAATTGTTTATTCCTGTACGTACGATGTATCAGGCGCTAGACATAACTAGAGTTTTTGTCAACGATATTGTAAGGTTAAATGGTGTACCAAGAAGGATCATATATGATCAAGAATCAATGTTTACAGGACAATTTTGGACTAGTTTCCAAGAGGCTTTGGGAACATAACTGAACTTTAGTACAACGTATCACCCTGAGACAGACGGGCATACAGAAAGAACGAACCAAATTTTGGAAGATATGTTGCGTATGTACATAATGGACCAACATAAATGTTGGGAAGAGTTATTTCCATTGGTAGAGTTTGCATACAACAACAACTATAAAAGTACCATTAATATGGTTTCGTTTGAGTTCCTTTACGAGCGACCATGTCGGACGCCATTGAGATGGGATCGACTTGAGGATAGGGTCCTGGTAGGACCAGAAGCGATCCAAGAAATGGAAGAAAAATTGTAATCGATAAGACAAAGGATTAAAGAGGCACAAGATCGACAGAAGAGTTATGTTGATGTGCATCGCATTGACCACAATTATGAAGTTGGTGACCGAGTTTTCTTGCGGGTGAAATCGTACAAGAGTTCGATCAAGTTTGGAAAGGGAGATAAACTCTCTCCCAGGTTTTTGGGACCTTTCGAAGTTGTGGAAAAGAAAGGACCCGTGGCCTATCGACTGGCCTTGCCTGATTCTTTGAGGCGTATGCACGATGTTTTTCATGTATCTATTTTGAGACATTATGTTAGTGATCTTACACATGTGATTGACATGAGTTGTTTGTAGGTGTCGGACAAGGGTGCTCTCATGGCGGAGCCAATCTGAATTATGGACCATCACATTCGACAACTACGACGTCAAATGTCGATGAGGTCAAGGTTTAGTGGGACAATTATAGTCCACACTCAGCTACATGGAAGAATGCATATGACATGCGTCAGCAGTTTCCTTACTTATTTGATATATTAGACATATAGATGTTGTCAGATACTTTTATTTCTGCATTTTATATACTATACAACTTTGGGACAAAGTTTAAAACAAGAGGGGGTGTATGTAACATCCTGCTCTTGCGAGCACATGTTATCACCTTATTATTTGAAGACACTTGCGTGCAAGTGATCTGGTTATAGTAAAAGGTTATTTGTTTCGCTTATGGATTTTTATGATGATGTTGATGGTTGTGATTTAATGTTATTTGATATATTTGTATTGACATATGTTATTGACGATTTTTCCCTGAGTGTGTAGGACACTTGACAAATTGTGGATGTTGATGGAATAAATGGACCTCCTTTGACTCTAGATTGAGTCAAGGAGTGGATTGATCTTTGTTTGAGTATTTATGTTTATGCATATGTGCCAGATGATTGATTAATATGATTATGTATATGGATCAGTGACAGTGTTTTGTCGATGGATGCAGGCTGACGATGCTTTCTAATCTGACTCACATAAGGAGTAAAAGGGCCATGCACATAAACCATATATTGAGGGAGAGGTGTGTCACAGCCTACTAGTACTCCCGATGTGGCTCGAATTGTAGGTTAACGATTACCTAGTTCGAGAGGTCCACAATGTCATGAGGGCAGACTGAGACAGTCGCTTACAAATATTCTAAGGGGCACGCAATAAGGTGGAGACCGTGTTCCTTAGAATCCATTAGTCTCTCACAAGGTTGCCTGAATGGAGTACTGACTCCAAGGGTTGGACAACTACCAAAACCAGTCAAGGGCGAGTGGCACCCTTGAAGCACGAAGTTGCATCTTGAAGGGAACGTTGCGTCATTAAATCTTGAGTCAATGAATCTAGGTGGCCTAGGAAACCTTGAGAGAATAATTAAACCTTGAAAAATCTTTAGGTCTTGCCGGATTTAATTAATTATTTAAAGAATGAATTTATTAATTGTAAATCCCAAATGAAAGTCTAATCCTATTCAAAACAAATTTAAGCCTAAGTTCTTGTAAGGAGACTAAACTAAATTATTAACTAAATTAAAAAGGGATGAGGTAAATCAATTTAAGAATTAAGTAAAATGAAATAAACCTAAAGATTTGATTTAATACACATGTGTGCAAGAAAATACCAAATTGGAATTTAAGATAAGGAAGGAATACAGCTGAGAGAATATGTGTATGCATAGAATGGTATCTAGAGTATAGCTACCATTAGTCTAACTAGAAAAAGACTCCTATTTTAACTCAACTTAGATTTAGTAAGGCGCCATTCATTAAATGGGAATGTGGGGAATAAAGAGACAACTAGGAGTGATTTAAGGAGCACATTTGGGAAATGTGAGGGAAATTGACTATTAATTAAAATAAAATATGGAATTACTTGTGCAACATGGGAAGAGGGTGACAAGTGTGAGGAGGAATAATTTTAAATAAATTAATTAAAAAGCAAATTAATTGTGCAAGTGGGGATGTGTCAGTGAGTAAATTGCTATAAATAAAATGGTCAATATGGGAAAGGGATCACATTGGTTATTGGTAATGTTATGCTGCCAAATTATTTTGACTAGTTTTACTTGTGAGAGTTGGGATGCCTAGCCTGAGAGAGAGTGGTGGCATTACCTTGCGAGGCAAGATTGGAGCTAGAGTATTTTTCTGGTTTTGTGTGTGTGGCCCCTTTGCGGCTCGGGGGGCTAAGGGGGGAGAAGAGTACCCCTAGCGTTGGTTGGGAGGTACCAGTAAAGTTTCGGATTGCAAGCAAGGAAAAAGGAAAGGATATCAACGCAATTTTCAGATCGAAGGACAAATTCACCTATCAATTTTTCTTGGTCACGGTACTCAATAATTAGTAGTTATTTCTGATAGAAATATTTTATACTTAAAATTTGTTAATGGTGTTCATAAATTTTATATTGTATATTGTTATATTGGTGATTTGCAGCAGTAACTTATGGTTTATATTGTTATGTAAAATGTGAAACCTTCCACCATCATAACCTTTCTGTGAAATGAGATTTATCTTGTTTGGGTATAAAACTGATAATCAATCGATGGTTACTCAATAATTGAGAACAATAGAATTTATTGTCTGTAATCTATTCAATTATATGTTTACTACTGTGTATGTACTCTATTGAAATGATTGAGTACGCCTATCGTTGTGTGAGTAGTAAAAGAAATAATTTTAATGAATGTAACTACTTCCCTATTGTTAGCACGCTTGGGCTTCTTAGCACGCATAATTCTCAACCTCCATTAAGTATTGTGCTCTTGTAAAACTAGGGACATATTTATGTTGCTAGAATAAGTGGAATGAAAACGATAATCAACATTGTTGTGTAGAGAAGAATTGCTGGGTATCAGGCCCCAATCCTTTGAACTTAGCCATTGATCTTCGATGATTAGCGGTCAAGATTTATCTGCTAAACTTTAATCCTTTGCAGATGGTTATGTAACTTTCCCATTCTTATTCAAACAACTTAATGTCTCATTTTTATTATAAACCATTTGTAGTTGTTTTTCTTCATGAATGTGGGATATATAAATTGCTTCATTTGAGCCACTAAGAGCTCGTTCAGAATTGTCACACCTGCTTGTGCATCCTCTGTGCTTCCAAAATTCATTTCTCATTCTTCAACCAATTTTTTAACCCGAGATGCAGACACTTCATCAAGAAATCCTCATCACACTTGAATGCGACCCTTGTAGACTTGTCATGACCTATTTAAGATCGAGTGTAATATCTCACAAAAACTCAATAATGCACAAGGATGTTCTTTGGTTCCTCTGTCTATCCATGTATTCATGTTACTGGTTCTGGTTCAATCCTTGGGCCTGTCATTTGCAGGCTCATTTCATTCCTCTTGCCTTCATTTACATAGAGTTGCACATGGACATACTCAACTTCCTCTATCTAGTTTGATTTGCAGTATGGGCATCCCTTGATCTCGTCTTCCTCGGACGTTCCTTGATCTATATGCTTCCTTTGTCATATCTCCTTCATGCACATAGGGTATATATGTAGTAACTCATCAAATAACAGGAACATTCATAGTCTCCCCCTATCATTGAAAAAATTCAGTCTCCCCCTACCCGTGATATCAATGACATCCATGGTCACAACCATGTCTACCTTTGACATCGATGACAACACAATTTCCAACAATCTCCCCCTTTGTCATTGATGGAAACACTTAGTCATTTTGGTACTCCTTTAGTCTTTTCTTTATGCAAATACCCTCCTTCCATTGTAGTCTCCCCCTTTGACATCAATGGAAAAGATATTTTCTCCCCCTTTTACTTTACTCTTTATTCTCTTCTCTATGGCTAGCACCCTTCTTGTTTTTTTGTATCTTCCCCTGAGCTCGTGCTTGTCCATGAAACTTTCATCATATCCTTGTTCTTTTTCATTAGGATCCTTTTGTAAAAATCATCTTCATCAATATCCTTAGACATAATGAGTCACTTCATACAATCAACTCCCATGGGGAACTCACAAAGGATTATGTCAATATATTCAAGTATCAACATTATTTAACTGTCGTTTTCTTCCAAAAGAGTCATATCTCTACTTGTTGTGATCAATTATTTATAATTTTGGATCTTTCCTTCCATTCTGTGAGTCTCCCTTTTTGCAAATTATCACATCTCAACATGCTTTGATTATTCTAGTTGTTGTATGCATTCATAGCTTCTAAAGTCTCTTCCTACTTCTAATTTTCATCATGCTAATTTACTTTTACAAGCAACTCTAGTTTTCCTTCAAGCTCTCATGTTTCCAAAAACTCATACCAAATTTATCAAGGGTTTCATCTTCTTTACTTTCTTTGGGAACATGGAGCTTCCTCTTCCTCATATTTTCTAAGTATTTTGATATTAGTGGTTTATGCCTCTCATATATGTATTAGTACACATGCTATCTGAACCTCTGATGTGAAGCTTGCTATCATGATAATCTCATTTCGAAGGTTGTCACTTGTACTACAAATATGCCATAATGTTGTACATGAGCCTCCTTCATCATTACAACAAAAGTTGTCAGTCTATGTGATTGCTCATGATTTACTGTGGTTTGTTGGCCTACAATTCCTGCATATTTTATCCTTCCGACATAGTCATGCTACATGGATTATTCTTAAGGTTGTTGGATTCGTTACTTGGATGATCATCTTTGGATGCATGAAGGCTCTCTCTTTCATCTTCTTTTGAGATTGTTTGATCTTGTAATAATTGTCTTCTATCTTTCATCAACATTCTTCTCCGATCATTTAAGACTAGTTCATTTTCCTTCACACCAACTTCACTTTCAGCTTCATAGTCTTCTCCTACATGTCCAATTATTTTCAAAAGTATCTCCTTATCCTTTGAATTATCAACTTCTTCTACCTCATTCATCAAGTTCTCATTAGACATATTTTCATAATGCTCATTTTTTTCCTTGGTCTGATTGACATTAAGAGAAACAAACCCATCTATTCATGAAGTCATTTGCATGGTCATACCTTTTACAAACTTTGGTCCACTAGTTATGTGAATTGAGATTTTATGTTGTGCTAGGAGTGTAGTCAACACCAACATGGATGTGTTTTCTTCTTGTTGTTATTTCCCCTTCCAAACTTTTGTAGTATCTTTCTTTTGTTTGGTGATAACATTCTATTATTTGTTTTGTGCATACCAAGCTAGTTCATATTCGTCCTTATCTTCTATTTTTTGTGTTCTCTTCCATACCTTTTTGTATCCTTTTCTAGAAATTGTTGTCATGTTGCTTCTACAATCTCATTCTATGTGTCAATAGTTATTGCATTTGTAACTTTCAACATTGCAATGTAGGGGAGAAAATGGATTATAGTTTCTATTAATAGGTCCATGACAACCTCTAGTATTGATATCCTTGTAATTATTGTGAGAGCTTATATTTATATTTCTTATATAATTATCTCCTCCATAAGCTCTACAATCCATTTCCTTATGACCAGATTTTTTGCAAGAAAAACAATAACTAAGAAAAAAAAATCAGTACCTAACTGTGAAGGGTATTCTTAATGGAACAACTCTTTTGAACTCGTTCTTATCTTCCTTGATTGAAGGATCAATCTCTTGTTGGTTGTGATTTCTTTCTTTGCTATTGGAATCTTTAAGTACATTTAGAGGAGGTTGGTGATAAAGGAGTGAAGGTTTGGAAAACTTGAGAGTAAGGAAAGAAATGAAGATGTCTTGAGAATAGAAATGGTTGTTTAAGGTTGTAAAGTCAGGAAAAAAGGAAGAGGAATCGAGATTTCCCATGATGATTTTATGTTGGAAACAATGAAGGGATAGATTGTGAATGGAATGATTTGTCTCTTATTCTAGCATGGTGCTATAAAAATATACTATGACAAACACTTAGTCAATAATTATATTTCAACCTCCAATAGTAATTCACCAATAACGCAAGTTAACACATGCATTCAACTAGAACTATAAGCAAAAATACAAATGACTAAGAAATCTAAAAAATCAGCAGTGGCATAAATGAATAATATACAACATTCAAGTACACATTTGACACAGATTTATGGGCAATGCCCTTAGAAAAACCCTGAAGAGAAAACCGGCCAAGGAGAGATTCTTTTATTATCAAGCTCACGGGAAAATATTTATGAGTTTACAACAATGCATTACAACAATGAATGCACACTATTTATCTCGTAAATTGTACCTACAATCCACCTCGGAATCTATGCCAAAGACCACAAACAATTCAAACCAAAATTCTGCCTCGAAATCTATGCCCAAATTTTAGTTGTATGACTAGAACAGTACGTCATTGTAGGGAGTAAACTATTCTGTGATTTATGTGCATAACTACAATACTATATTGTATGGATTGTACAGACTTAACTCAACAAACAACACCTATAAATTTGTGCCCCTATTTCTATGCATAAGTAGTTGTATGGCCCTCTTCAAATCTATGTTGTATGACCCTCTTTACTATTGTAAGAACCTCCTCATTAATTGCTGCAATATTTCCTTGGGATGAGTGCCTCCAAATCTCCTTGGGATGCGTGCCAATCCTCTTACTACTCCTCTTCTTCCTTTCACCTCAATCTCTCTTGGAAAATGCATCTCTTCACATTCCCTCTCAATCTCTCCTTGAAAAGTGTGCCTCGTATCACTCAAATGATACCTTTATTCACTCATTAATGAGTAATTTCCCTAACCTAGATCTCCAAAGAGATAGACAGTCAAGATTAGATCTTTCCCTCTTGAGATCAATGGTCATGACTTAATATTTCATTGAGTCCACTTAAATCACTTAAGTGACCCAAACTTTATAAAGTCACTTTTACTCATTAAATTATAAAAGACCCCACTTAACTTTATAAAATCACTTTATAAATTCAAGTCACTAAAGAGAGACATTTTCTTAGTCACTTCTACATGTTGGGCATCGTCAATGTAGAAGTACCTCTGAGATAAAAAAACTAACACTCCCTCTTAGTGATGGAGGTACTTCTTATACCTCCACTAGAATATGTCTCCAATCCCATCATCTCATCTCTTGTTGTATCTTCTTCCTTCAAACTAGAAGCCTTTACTCCCTCTAAACTAGAAGCCCCTACTGCTACCTACGCTGAACTCTAATTTGGAGACTTGTCCATGAAATACATGCTCCTAGGAGTCTCCTCACTCTCCTGATCATCCAAATGTGTCTTCTCATACCAGGTGAGTCCTATGAGAGTATTATAAGAGGCATGAGTCCCCTATATCAACTTACTCTTTCGAGCAACCTGCTCACTGTCTGACATTGACATAGATTTTGAATCCAAGAATCCACTGGATCCAACCACAAGTTGTCCCAACAACCTATATAACCTCTCATCTAGACACCAAGTAATACAGTTGTGTCTAGATTAGTTCCCTCTGGATGCGGAAACACCAATCCACGGAAGAACACAAATCCACATCCATTAACTTCTAAAGATGACACTGAGACAAAATTTACTGGCATCTCTGGAATAAATAATACCTCAACCAACTCAAGAAAACTTTCTGAATCTAGCTAGAATCTAATGCATACAACCCCTTTCACTGCATGTTTGGTGCTAGCCCCACAACCCACATAGCAGTATGTGTCTATATTTGAAAAACTAAGGAACACAGACCGCATTCCTGTCATATTTTGAGATGCACTATTGTCCACAAACCATACTTCAATGTTCCCAAACGTTGCACTACCACTGCTTGAAAGTCCAGTCAACAGAGAAAATTCCTTCTCAAACTTCTTAGTAAACTCAATAACCTCAGTTGATACTGATACCTTTGGATCCTTCTTCTTCTTCTTCTTCAGACATTGACTAGCGTAGTGTCCAATCTTATGACATGCAAATAATTTCACTTTGCTCATGTCCTTATTCTTGTCTTTTCTCTTTCCTACAAGAACAACATTATTCTTGTCTGCACGACCCTCTTCCTTCTCCTGATATTTACTTTGAGAATCCTCCTGGATCTCTTGAGTAAAGTCATCCCATAGTCTAATCCAATCTGAGAGCTTCTCTCTCACTACCTAACACTTTACGAAAACATCCCACTCTTTGGTGAAGCTCTTTAGGGATATGTGCACCAACTCTGAGTATGGAATAATCTCCCCTATAGCTATCAACTCATCCTTCACCTATCTAAGTTGGGTGAGATAGGGAGCCACAGTCTCTCCCTTGACCATCCTAGTGCTCTGGAGCTTTTCCCTTAGGACCACCTTCCTATTCTCATTCTTGTTCTCATACAAGTTCGTCAGGGCATCCCACATCTCCTTGGATGTCAACTTCTTAGCCAAATGTGGAATCAGGTGGTCTCTCGTTCCATCCAAGATTATCCTCTATGCCATTGATTCCTTCACCTCATGGAGGTCTAGGGAAATGGGATCCAATGAAGGTACTATCACGGTGGTACTCACAAATGCACACAACTTGTTCTCCTTGAGAACAATTGCAATCCTTACCTTCCACTGCAGGTAGTTGAATATCCCCTCCAATCTATCCTCATACCTAAGATTGGAAGTCTTCCTTGTCCAACTGACAAAGACCCTCTTCCCTTTTTCTTCCAAGCAAACCCCATGCAAATCACTACTATCCAAGTTCCTAATTATGTTCATTGAACCTCAAAGCCGAAGCTTTGATACCATGTAAAAATATACTGTGACAAACACTTAGTCAATAATAATATTTCAACCTCCAATAGTAATTCACCAATAATGCAAGTTAACACATGCATTCAACTGGAACTATGAGCATAAATGCAAATGACTAAGCAATCTGAAAATCAATAGTGGAATAAATGAACAATAGCCAACATTCAAGTACACATTTGACACAAAGATTTATGGGAAAAGTCTTTGGAAAAACCCTAAAGGGAAAACCAACGAAGGTGAGATTATTTTATTATTGAGTTTGCAGGAAAATGTTTCTGAGTTTATAGCAATGTATTACAACAATGAAAGCATAGTAATTATCTCATAAAATGTGCCTACATTCTAGCTTGAAATCTATGCCAAAGACCACACAAAAAATTCAAACCAAACTTCTCCCTCGAAATCTATGCCCATATTTCAATTGTACGGACAAAACAGTATGACCTTCCTGGGAGAAAAATATTCTTGGATTTTTGTTCACAACTACAGTACTGTATGGTACAAAATGTATGGACTTAACTAAGCAAACAACACCTAGAAATATGTGCTTCAATTTTTGTGCATAAACAATTGTACGACCCTCTTCAAATCCGTACTATGCGGCCCTCTTTACTATTGTAAGGACCTTCTCATTGATTACTGCAATCTTTTCTTGGGATGCATACCTCCAAATATCCTTGGGATGCATGCCAATCCTCTTGTTTTTTTTTCTCTTCTTCCTTTCAGCTCAAACTCTCTTGGAAAATGTGTCTCTTCACATCCCCGCTCAATCTCTCATTGAAAAGTGCACCCCATCTCACTCAAATGTTGTCTTTATTCCGAGTAACTACCATAACCCTATATCTCTAAAGAGATAGAGAGTCAAAATTAGATCTTTCCCCCTTGAGATCAACGATCGTGACTTAATATTTCATTGAGTTCACTTAAATCGCTTAATTGACCCAAACTTTATAAAGTCACTTTTACTCATTAAATTCTAAAAGACCCCACTTAAGTTTATAAAATCATTTTATAAAGTCAAGTCACTAAACATTTGCTCAGTCACTTCTGCATACTGGACACAACAACCGAACTAAAAAACTAACAATTGCAACATGGAATAACCTTTTTTAATGTAGTGTAATATCTAATAACATTTTATTCTTACTCTTAATTGTTTTGTAAGGAATGATTTGCCTCATGTAGCATGGATTAACCTTTTGGAATGATTTGTCTCTCTTTTGTCTCTTTTGTTAGTGTGGTGGAGAATGGAAAAACCTTTCAATCTTATTCTTACTTGCTATGATGGAATGATTTGACTATTTTTCTGGTTTGATATAGCGTGGAATAAGCTTTTGGAATGATTTACTTCTTTTTCTAATGTGGTGTAACCGGGAATAACCTTTCATTCTTATTCTTATTCTTATTTGCTGTGATGGAATAATTTTCCTCTTTTGTTAGCGCGGTGTAGCATGGAATAACCGTTCATGGAGCTAACAGTAGAGGGGCCGACATATAGCTCCAGTGCAGATTTTAGAGGGTTAGAAAAGATTCCTAATCTGAAAAAGCTATACTTGGAGGATAATTTGAACCCGCACTTCATTGAATTTCCGAATGAGTTTGGGGAAGCTAGGCCATTTTTCAAAGTGGAAAAGGCATTGTTGGCAAAGTTTAAAAGACCGCCAAATTAACGTCAAAGTGGAATCACATTGGAGATTTATCTTCGACAGATCAAGATGGATGTGATTCCAAATTTTAAATATAATTTTATTTAAAGTTTTTTATATTTGTAATTTCTATATATTTTGATGATATGTGATTCTACAAAAAAAAATTATTAGTTCGTTACTAATAAAATTAAAATTAAAATTTTGATAATATCTTGGAAGATGTACAATTTTATAAGTATTTATATATTAATTTTAATTATCATTTCAATTAAAATCATAATGTTTAGAAAATAATAATTCATGATGAAAATTTTTATTATTATTTGAAAATAAATTTAAATTAAATATTAAATTTTAAAATGTGGGATTATAAAAATTTCATTTTCAACATTTTAATTTTCTATGTTACTTTTGGTTATTTTAAAGTTTGGGGTTATAGTGTCCCTTTTAAAATTTATAATAAAATTGAACACAAAGAAAGCCTCATAGTTTATATTTTTAAAATTAAATGCAAGATTTCTTACTTCATTCTCTTGATAAAAGTAGGATGCATTTTTGTGCACTTTAAAGTCATGATTATTTATTTAAATTATAAATGTATATTTTTCAAGTTGAGTAAAGATAGTATGTTGATTGTTTCTAGTATAAGTAATAGCCACTTTGGGGATCAAACTATGTTCTATTATATATTTAGAGATTAGGCTTTATTATTGGAACATAAAATAAGAGAATCAAATTAATATTATTCACAATATTAAATTTTCAGTGATCCACGATCTTATTCACACACATCTCTTTCAACCATGTACATATTAAATCTTGGTGAGTCTTGAATTTTGTTTTATCTTTAGCTCGATATTCTTCCATTTTTACCAAGGTGTTTATGCATTTTTGGACGCTGGGATATTCCCTCCCGCATGAGTATTGAGTGAGTCGAAGGGAAGGCATATAGATGTTTGGGGGCAGAATGGATTCCTTCCTATAAATGAGAAAGTATGGGGAGGTCCCTATATATTATTTTGGACTGAATTGGTTTTCCCAGAGGGCATTAGGTAGAACATTGTGCCAATTTCTCTGTTGATCAACTATAGTTCACTTTAGGATACATATCAAGCTTTTGTTAGTAGACTCAACTAAAACATTTCCTTGGGGGTAATAGTTAGATATATATTTCAGAATGATTCCCTTTTCTAAAGCAAACTCAATTAATGTCAATGATGGGAAATAAGTAGCATTATCGAACATAAGGGTGGTGGGTACTCCAAACCTGGTTATAATGTGTTGTTCCAAAAAATGAATCACCACTTCTTCATTTACCTTCTATCAACAACACAAGTTTTGTCCAATGTGAGAAATAATCATTTGCGGTGAGAATATACCTATGGTATCTAGATGAATGAGGGTTGATCTCACTGATGATATCTAGTCCCCACTATTCAAATGGTTCTTTGACAACAATAGGTTGGAGTGGAACACCATACCTTCTTTCTCTTCCAACTGATTTCTGGCAAATGTTGCAGCTGCGAGAGTAACCATGAGCATCATTAAACATTGTAGGCCAATAGTATCCAACTGTTAGGATATTGTAAGTTGTGGTTTCTCTTATAAAACATCCTTTGGCTGGTCCATCCTGAAGTTCCTTGAGGACTTTGTTTGCATCTTGTTTCTCCAGGCATCAGAGGAGAACTTTGTCATAGTTCCTTCTGAAAAGGATATCGTGGACTCACTGGTATTGTGCATATTTTAATCTCAATTCTCTTTTATGCTTAACATTGACGTGTTCAAGAGAATTTCCATGTTGAAGATAGTGTTTAAGGTCATTGTACCATGAATTCTCTAGTTATGGTACGTAAGGGGGTTGTTGTGCATATAGTACTGGTTCTTCTTTCCATCCCTCTTCCTTATGGTTTTCAGAATCCATGGTCTCAATTGCTAACTTGCACAAGCCTTGACCTTCAACTATAGTTTTTGGCTTAAATTCTAGATTGTATTCCTATAAAGCAGTCATCTAGTTTCCTCAACTTTCACCCAATTCCTTCTCAACAAAGAGAGATCTGACTGTTGGGTGAGGGACGGTTACCTTGGTGTGATTTTTCAATATGTAAGGCATGAAATGCTTGATGGATTTGTGAATAGCGAAAGCTTTCTTGTCCACCGGTGGATAGTTCAGTTCAACACCTTGAAGTCCTATGCTCATGAATGCTACAGGGCATTCATTCCCTTGGTGACCCTTTTGGGTGAGCATTGCTACAAGAGAATGATCCAAAGAGAATATGTAAAACACAATTTATTTGGAGAAGTATGGAATTTGAAGTGCAAGGGGAGCTGTAATGACAACCTTAAATTTCTCAAAATATTCCTTCTCAATAGATTCCCATTTGATCTAAGCATCCTTCTTAATCATATGTTGAAGAGGTTTAACTATTTCGGCAAAGTCAGATGCGAATATTCTCACCAAATTTATCTTCCCAAAAAATGATTGCATAGACTTGTTGTTGTTTGGGAAGGAGATTTTCATGATGGCTTTAGTGCATTGTGGATCGACATAGATCCCATATTTAGAAATGATTTTCCCCAATAGTTTTCCTTTTGAAACATCGAATATATTTTTCTTAGGATTAAGAGAGATGTCGTACTTCCTTCATCTTTCAAAAAATTGTTTCAGGTGGTGTGGTTGATCAACTCTCTTCTTGGAATACAACGTAATATCATTGAGGTAGGTCACCACACTGTGACCAATCAAACCTTTAAATGCCATCTCCATTTCCCTTTGGAAAGTTTCACCTGCATTAATCAAGCCAAAGGGAATACTTCGATATGTGAACATTCCCCACTTGGTTCTAAAAGTAGTCTTTAGTTGGTCGGGTTATGCTAAGAGAACCTAATTATATCCAGAAAACCTATCTAGAAGAGAAAACATTTTTGAACCATAGATGATCTAGAGTATATGTTCCATTGGGGGAACATGGTAGTTATATTTGTCAGAGGCTCAGTTTAGATTTATGAAATCTACACACAACCTGATTTCCCCCGAATTCTTTCTAACAGGTACCATATTTGACACCTAGGTAAAATGTCACACTTTATAATACCCCTATTTCCCCCATCTTGTAAATATAACTATATTTTGCTAAAACGATATTGTAAATATTTATGCTACTAATGTAAAAAGGAAAATGTTGGACAACTGCTGAGGGGGATTGCATACACAGGTCATGATTCCATGAGAGGGAAACAATGAAGAAATTTCCCTTGCCAATTTAAAATTCAAGAAAAATCAAGATTTCCCATTTTATAGAATTTTGATTAATGGAGGAAGTGGGTAGTTGAAATATCAACTTCCCACATTTATGAAAAAGAATGGGGTTTGTACCAAAACTTCCTTGCCTCAGAGGCATGGGAAGAAAAGTACCCATCTACAAGATTCTAGGTTGACCCACGAATTGGGGGATTTGACCCGCAAAATCTTTCTAAAGAAGGCAGGGAAATGAAGGGAATATTGTGGGCATAGAGAGAGGAGGTAGAGGAATGAGTCTGGTGACCATTTTTTGAAGAGGGAGAGCATGTGAAACTCTCTGGTTCTGAAGAGAACTAAAAAATGAATGTGTTTTGGGTATGGGAATTGAATTTGATGGGCAACGTTTTCTAACCAAGTTGATAAATGGGGTTGCAGAGAGGATGAGTGACTAAGGAAGCACTCATTGCAGACCCCCTTGCTTGGTGGAGAGAGAAACGACCTAATAAATCCCTGTGGGAAGAGGAGAGTGATATCCATCCCTGGTTGTTGTTGAACAAAAGGAAGAGTCTCTCTCATAGCATCATGATCTAGCTAAGGGGTGGCCAATGGTAAATTCGTCTAGGAGTTGTTGTGCCTATGGTTGGGTGGAAAAGGGAACCCCTTTCAGAAGTTGCAACATTTTCTGGGTTCTAGATAAGTATATTTTTCTAAATCTCTGTAATGTTAAGTTCAAAGGAAGTTCCAGACTATTTTTTAGAGTTGTGTAACTTTAATTTTTGACAAAAGTGGCTTGACAAATTTAGATAAAAGTAAGATAATGTTTTAGCTGAAGCTCATTTGATTCACTTCCTTATCTCTTGATTTTCTGTGTGTTAGAATAAGATTTCTAGGTGAAATTGTTAAGGATGATCTACACTTATAGCCCATCTTTTGTTTCTAATGAGAGCAGACAAATTAACTAGAAACGCTACAAAAATTTAAAAGAGAAGGATAGACTTTCTGCCTAATGTTCATCATTATCTAAAGGCACTCTGGAGTTTTGTGTTAGAATACTTAGTAAGTAACATACTTCAAAATTGTAGTTGTGCTTTAAAGAAATAGTCCAAATGTTATTAGACATTAAAATGCATTGTAAATAAGGAATTTCCTAAATTTGTTAAAATATAAAAGCTCCAAAAACCTCATTTGGATTTTAATAAACGTTTATGCTAAACTTGTGTTAAATATCCTATAAATTTGGGAAGAATCCCCTTAAATTTTGGTGGGCAATAAATCCTGGTAGAAATTACTGTAAAGGAAATCCTTGCCTTAGGACCAATTTCCCTAATATCTAGGTAAGGAAAGTAAATCTCAGTAAGAAGGGGAAAGTTTACTCCTTTATCTATGAGGAAGGGAAATTATAAACCATATTTTAAAATGGAGAAACAAAATCCCTCTTGAATATGACTTTATTTTACTATTCTAAAAGTCTGGAAAATAGGAAATAGTTTTTATTTGCTTTTAATTAAAGAATAGGAAATAGTTTTCATTTCCTTTTACTTACAGGTTTAATTAAATACATTTTCAAATTAAACCTTACTAGACTTTGAATACGTGCACATACATGGTAATATGTGTGTGTGTGTGTGTGTGTGTGTTAATAAACCCATGATTATTCACATTGAACATTTCTTAGCACATTTCGGAGCTTCAGGACTCTAACACTCCATAGGTTTGAAGTGGAGAGTGAAATGGAGATTGACCCGAAGGCCGGAGGAATTACATGTTAAATAGAATCAATTGGCCCATGGTTAACCTTTTAATAAATTTGAAATCATTCGGGACTCCAAGCATTGGGAATGACGGACATGCAAAATTTGATGTTAATATATATATATATATATATATATATATATTGAGAATTTATAAACCTGGGAACAAATTGTGATGGGTGTGTTATCCCCATTTTATGGATAAATAAGGAGATGATGTCTCGAGGCCCTCAGGTTACAGATATGGAGTGCTGAGAGACTACAAGAACAACAATGCATTTTTGCACTGATGGAAAACCCACTCACCACCACAAATGGCCACAGATTTGCAGATGGCATCCACCACATCGGCTGGCTTCTGGAAGGAAGTGGGCCTTGATAAATGAGGTACAAGTCAGTATTATGGTGAGCATCATTTCAATATTTAAGCCATTTGATTATTTTGTATCTTAGATTTCTCTAGATTTCATGATATGTGCTTGGACATTATTCATTTTTCCCTGCTTCACCTTGGTGGTTGACATTGTGCCCTAGTAAGTGGTTTTCCTTGGGGATGGGTTTGCTACTAGGAACTTCCTTAATGGGACATTGTACCGTTCCTGACCATACTTACCACTTTCCATCATTATTCCCCTCCATTTCCTTATCTATTGGGATTTTAGGTTGTATTGACCCAAGAAGGGGTTGTCCCTCATTCTATGGGAAGAAGGGGCTAAATGCCTAGAGGGGTTGATGTTCGGTAAAAGATAAAATCCTTGTATAAACCTTCTAGATTCTTCTCCCAGGGATCACCCAAGAAAGTAATGAAACACTTATCCTTGAATAAAGAGGACCCACAATATAATAAAGAATTCTTAAAAGATTAGTTGAAGGATAAGAGGTATCATCACAAGCCAACCTATCACATCCATGAATATCTAGTGGTATGTCATTATCATCATCTGGTCACCAAACCAGGGTAATGGCTCTCAGTTGCATGGCTGAGAGAAAGGGGGTCTCATCACGAGCCAACCTTCTCATTTCCATTAGGTGTTTGTGGGTGACATTTCCACCACCTGGTCACCACGCCAGGGAAATGACCTTAAACCTCTCCTTATGCTATATTGAAAGAAAATAAAGAAAGAAAGATAAAAGGAAAATTGATGGGCTTGGAAAAAGTGCATTGCGAACGAAGGTACCACACACCCTCTACAAAGGCACCCATGAATGAGACACTATAACCCCTTATATGTCATGATCCCTATGCCCATTGAGTCTTGATCCCAACCACTTCATGCACTTTACATGGCTTAGAGAGGGATCTCTTGGAAACTCTCCTTGACCTAGGGCAAGATCTACCCAATAGGTCACCTCGTCAACCCTCCCATATTCAAGCTTGAAAAGTTGCATAGTGTCTTTGAGTTGTTAATTGTTTGATATAGTGATCTTTGATGCACATGATTAGATGGATTATTTATTGATTGGATTCACTTATCATGATGTTATGACTTGAGATCCTTGGATGGCGTGCTCATTTGTCTTTGGAGGACCTAGTTGGTGGGCAATTTTGGGAGAAAAAGCCTAGCTTGGGCTTCCATGGGGCTGCAAGCCCACATGTTGGATGTCAGGGGCCCACAAGACAGATGAGAGAGATCATACTTGGAAGGCCTTGATGATGACTTAGACGACCTAGTCCATCCCTCACTTTTCAAACAATTTTCCCAAGAGGGAAAAAACGTCATATTTTTTAGCTTGACGTCATGATTTTGGGGCTAGGGCATGGTGGTGAGATGCCACTCTTTTGACACATGGACGTCTGAGGAGGAAAAAGGTCTTCACAATGATGAGAGCCTTAGATTCTTGAAATGTAGCCTTTGGAGTCCTACCCGTGTTTCTCCAACACCAATGACTTCTTCAAAGTGGAAAAACGTCCCCTAAAGGGGTGACGTCCTCCTAAATTAGGGTTTTATTTGTGCAAAAAGTGAAATTTTAAGTGAATTGTTTAATATTACTTTGTTAAGGGGGAAATATTAGTGTTTTTGACCCCTATTCTTATGTTTTACTCCTTATTTTGTCGAAAAACTATGCTAGCGACATTTTGTATAAATAGAGATCATAAGATCTCATTTTAATCATAAGTCTCCCTCATTGTGAAAGGACTTGGTCTGGAATTTTTGGCTATAATGGCTCTTTTATCTCTTTTGCACTTGTTTATGGCTATATTTATGAATGGTTGATGGAGGAGGTCTAGCACTAGGTTTGGATGATGCTTTCTAGCTCTTATGGTGGATTATCTTGTCATTTCTCTTGATCTTGGTATGGTATTTTACTATTATGCTATCATTTTTTCAAGTCAAGTATTGTTATGCCAGGAGCTAGGTGGGAAATATAAGGGCATACACCCCAACCATAGCCTTCATCATTTTATGCTTCATCTCATTGATTTCACTAGGGTTTGCTAAGAGAAGTATAAGGGCATACACCCTCTTATCTTAAACCCTAGCGAGAGAAACTTTCCTTGGGAAGTAAAAGTGATTACACTCCCAAGGAGGTAGCTTCTCTAGCTCTTGTTTATTTGACTCCATTAACCCAATAGTAAAGGAACTATTCATGCCCTTTTGCATTGGAGATATAAAATCATTGCCTTGGGAAACATAATTTTTGATCTTTTAAAAGTTTTCTTGCTTGAAGTTGATTTGCCTCATTGAGAGGAGTCCTCCCCCACTATGGTGTCCCCTCTCTCCCAATACTCCAATTGTTGTTACAAACTTTAAGCTACATCCATTAGGGTTGCATAACCCTAGCTACTAACACTCTCATAACTACTAAACTAACCCTAATCTAACTCCTAAATTTGGCTCACTTACTCTACTAACTACGACGCATATTTTGAGCTAGTTCTTGACACTTTTGTGTGGTTGATTTTGCTGCTGCATTCCATTGAATGCTATAGCTATAAGGCTGCAATTGTTTGCAGAAAACACATGTTTAAAACAACCATCTTCTCTTGCTTCTTAAGTTCCATTTTTTATCCTATATTCATTTTAAAGTTTGATGTTGATTTACTTAACTAGTTTAGATATTTGTATGCTGATTTAAATATTTTACTTGTTGATATAAACTATCATATACTGCTGCAAATTAGGGACAAAAATCTTAACTTTCTGATCCAACTAACATATATCATTGCAAAGTGTCTTCTCTTGTGTCTCGGGCATGTACAATCATCCATAGAAGTACTGTACATATGGGGGAAAAATTACTTGACTTACAAGGCATCTCTTCCTACCTTTTATTCCACTTAGACTTGACCTCTAGGGGACTCACATCCATTTCCCTCCATCTCCATCTCAATTCCCCTAGGGTCACCGAGATCGCCTCCCTAGAGTGACCTAGTCACCCTTGAAGTGTGAGACCTACATCGAGGTGACATTGGGTGTAGGATTCCCAAGTTGTATCACTTTCTTTGTGGTTGGGTTAGGCTTTGACCAACCTACAACTTGTGCTATAACCGAGTGTTTATTATAAAATTAATGGATGAGACCAAGTCCTTTTCCGTTTACTTTATTATTTAGCATGTGAATTTTTGTGTGTGGGACCACTCTGGGACTTCAGAAATCTGGGGTGTTTGGGGTGATGGAACTCATGAGCCAAAATCACCGAAGGGTCGAACCCTACCCTTCCTTGTACAAACATTGTATAAATAATAAATAATAAATATAACGTATTTTCCCTCTTTCCAATATTAAATATAATATTGGAGATTATTTAAACCTAGGTGTAGTTTTCGAGGAATATAATACAATATATTATATTATACTAAGGTTTATTAAAATGATTACACATGAATGAAGCCAACTCTTTTTAAATATTAAATAATGTGGAAATGTGTATAAGCGGGGCCACTTCGGGGCTTCGGGACTTTGGGGCTCTAGGAGGTGTGAGTATAAATAATGTGTTGGAGAGACGAAGGAGTTGACCCAAAGAGCTCTCTCTCTCTCTCTCTCTCTCTCCAATATTAAATATAATATTTGGGATTTCATAAACCTAGGTGCAATTTTCAGAAAGGTGTATTATAATTTTAAATGAGTTTATTATGATACTCATATGTGATATAGTACCAAACCTTTTTCCCTTTTTAATTTAACATTTAATGAAAAATCACGTGTAAGCGTGGACCCGTCGGGAGTTCGGGGCTCCGAGAGATCAGGATTTCGAAACTCCGGGAGTTCGGAGCTTCAGGACTCCAGGATGTTTGGGGGTGATAGAGTGCACATGCAAAAGGGTCGAAGGCCCGAACCTACCTTCCTGCATTCCAAAGTTATAATATTGTTAAACATAATTAATATATTGCATGGTAATATAATTACTTGTATTTTCATAAAGGCACAATATACGTGGGACCCTCTTCGTAGCTTCGACATTCGAGAGATTTGGCTATGTTCATAAAAGCATGATGAGGATTTTTTCTGAGGTCGAGAGGCTTAGGTATTAATCGATATTAATAATCCTAGGTGCTCCTTTGATATATTTAATCATATTATAATATAATTAACGAAAGAACAAATTTGTAATAATAAATATCAAATTGAAGATAGTTAATTCTTTTTCCCTAGTAAATAAATAAATATGCATATATATATATATGTGTGTGTGTGTGTGTGTGTGTGTGTGTGTGTGTGTGTGTGTGTGTGTGTTAAATTACGGGAAAATTCGGTATGGAGTTGCATGTCGGGGATGAATTGAATTATATACCTTAATTAAGGATAATAAACTTAAGTATATTATGAAGAAATTACCCTCATTGTGCCAAAATATAATTACTCATAGTTATCACATGAGTAATTAATTGAATTAGTTTTAAACTACTTCTAAGGGGGAGAAATAGAAAATAAAACCTCAGTAATTATTGGGCTAGGAATATTAGGCTAAGCAAAATTTAATCATTGGATAATTAGTTTGTGGATAATAATTATCCTTAATGAGGTTTAAGTAATTAATTACCAAAGAATGGTGTTCTATGAAATATTAATTAAGTATTTTAATTGGATTATAGGAGAGGGACAAATGTCATTATCCAGTCGAGCAAGCCTAAGCACCCTGTGGTGACATGGCAAGTTGATGTTGACTAAGAACATCAGTGTGATTGTGCATGTTAATCTTCAATGGGTTGAGGAGTTGAATGGGGTCCAGTAGTATTAGTAAACCTTAGGTGTCGAATGGATCCTAACCGTAGGTCGAGAGATATTGCATTCATCGAGGTTGTCTATCGAGAGAAAGGGAATATCCCTCGATGCCTTGGGTTCGGAGTGGAGAGACTGTGCTAATTGCTCAAACTCCAAATGGATGGTATCGAGGGAAAATATTCCTTAATACCATATTCATCAGAGGCAAGAAAATATTGTGTTGGGAGAAGACCCTAGTTACGATGGATGCAGGCCTACATGGATTGAAGTTCCATTGTGGCAGTCTAGGCTAGTGCCACATCAAGACTAGGGTGTCACCACATTAGTTGGCATGGAAAATGAGAGGTCACAAGGATGCCACATGGTGGTAAGAGATATGTTTCCTATGTAAACCCAATAACTTCAAAAGGCCTTAACCCTTGTTCCAGAGCTTAGTTATGAGTGAACTTACTGTCGTTTTAAAGCTCTTGATGAGCAGAAGACGATGGAGTTGTGACAGAGAAGATTTGAGATAATTGAGAAAAGAAAAAAAATTATACCCCATCCCTTTAAAAGGTACTTATGGGTCAGGTGTGTGACAGAGTGGTATTAGAGAAGGAAACAACACTTGGTCTGCTTGGGCTCATGAAAGAGTCAGATAATGTTTTTTCTTAGAAAACTTTTAAGAGGGAGGGCACCCTACCCTACCCTATCTATTAGATAAAGATTCAAATACTAGGCCTCGATGGGATGAATAAAATTCATGAGAGTAGTTTACCCAGGGATAATATTAGCCTATTGAGAGTGTTTTCTATCGCAAGGAGATTATCTGCATAAGCTTCTTGAGAAGAAGGATTGCAAATTGAAATTTTGTTGGGAAATTACTCAACAAAAATCGAATCATGTTGGATTGTAGCAAAAGAATCCTATTTATTTTTTGGGGAAATGATAGCCACTCCTACAAGAGTGGGATTATGTTGATGAGCACTAATAACAAGACTTGGAGGAGAATGGACCGAATAAATGGCAAGATTGCCTGCAAATGTGGGCTTATGAAGCCTTTGTTAATTAAATTTTTTCTTAACTAGAGATTAGGCCTTGTGAGTACAATTTCCCCATGTTTATAGGCCTTATGGAAATATGTGAGGCCATCTTACTTGACCTGTCGTAACAAAAAACCTACTATTTGGATAATTCCCTTTTTGAAAAATACAAAGGAGTCCGATGGAATGAGGACAACCCTCATGGAAGAAGAGGAATATGTCTGCACTATAGGAATGGGTAAAATTATTGGTGCATATAGACTTATTATAGTCTATCATTGATGTAAAACATGGTGATGTCATATATCATATAGTTAGTGGTGATTTTAATTATAGCAGCATAAATAAGATGTTGATGATATTGATTGTATATTACACTATGAGGATAACATAGAATGGTTAATGAAATATTGATCCCAAATGTGGTAAAGGAAGTGTTGGGGCACTTCTAGATGACCAATGGGTTAGGATGACATCCAAAGGTGGATGGTAGCCATATAGATATGACTTGGTATACACAAGTAGCAGTGAGCGGGAATCTAGAAAAGGATTCCCTTGATAAAAAAAGGTTTATTGACCAAGAATAAATTGAGGAATGAAGAAGAGAATAGAATTGGTTATATTACTTCCTTGGGTAATGCAGTAGCTACCCATCTAAATTTTGACTTATAGAAGGTTTTGACTAAATTTTGACGAATCTACAAAGTAATATTATTTATATGAGTGGATTAGGTCATGGTCAACGTCTAAATCTGGATCTAGCTCTAGGTCAACGTATAAATATATATCTAGCTCTATGTCATGGTATAGGCAATGGTCTAAGTCAAGCTCTAGGTCATCATCCAAATCTAGCTCTAGCTCTATGTCATAGTCTAGGTCATGTTCTAGGTCTATGTCATGGTATAGGTCATGGTCATGGTATAGGTCATGGTCTAGTTCAATGTCTAGTTGGGGGGTGATAGAGAGTGAGAGAGTGAGAGTATGGGGGTAGAGAGTAAGAGAGTGAGAGTATGTGGGGTTTATGTCATGGTCTATATCAATATCTAGATCAATGTCTAACTCTAGATAGAGCTCTATGTCGTGGTATAGGTCATGGGGGGAGATAATGAGAGTGAGAGAGTGAGATGAAGAGGGGGAAAAGAAGGGGGGTAGAGAGTGAGAGAGTGAGGAGAAGGGGGGGAAAAGAGGGCAGGGGGGTTAGATATATGAAAATAGAGAAAGGTGGTGAGATTGGGGGAGATAGGGGGATACATGGAGTGCGAGAGCAGGGGTTAGATGCAAGAGGTAAAGATAGAATGGGATATATATGAATTGTTTAAGAGTGGGATAGGGTGGGAGAGGAAGACCAAGAGGTGGGGTTAGAGAGAGAGAATTGGGGGAGAGAGTGAGACTGAGACTAACAACAAGGAGAGAGATAAAGAGGTGGTAGATGTAGGAGACAAAGAGGGTATAGATATTGGGAGGGAGGGACAAAGGGGAAGAGAAAAGAGGAGAGAGACGAAGAGAGAGGAGGAGACTTGGAGGGGGGAGAGAGAGAGAAGGGGGGGGAGGGGAGGGAAAGGTAGGGAGGATGTAGAGAAATAGATGGATGGAGAGAGGTATATATATTTGAAGAGGTGGGATATAGAGAGGGATTCAAACATTGATTGTGAATAAATAATATCGAATCAACTATAATATTATGCTTATATTAAAATAAAAAATCAGACTCAATGTACCATAATCATCATTAAATCATGTGATATCATTATTAAACTGTATTTGAATGGTCATATCCATAAAATATCCTTATAAAACAAGAGGTATAGGAATACTATACTTAGGCCTTGGGTTTGCATGGGGTAAATGATAAAGTATAGGTTATGTGTAGGCTTAGATGGAGCTAAGGAGGTCTATGTGATGGTATAGGTCATGATCATGTTGATATAAGTACTCGTATAAGTAAACCATTTGAATAATCACAACAACTTAACACTCACCTTACAGGCAAGGCTACATTTCTCTATTGCAAATATCCTTTATTCGTTGTGAGACATTCCTCACCTTTAGATGGATATAGAGAGAGGGAGGTATAACTAGGGGCAAAGAGGAGGATTCGAGGAGGGAGAGAGAGAGAGAGAGGAAAAGAGAGAGTGAGAGTGAGACTAACAACATGGAGAGAGAGATAATGAGACTAAGTGTGAGGGGAAGGGGGGAGATAGAGGGAAGGGGGGATAGAGATATATAAAGAGAGAAATGGGGGGAGAGTATAGGAGAGAGGGGGAGGGGGATATAGTGGGAGTGAGACTAACAACAACGAGAGAGAGAAAGAGGTGGTAGATGTATGAGAGAAAGAGAGGAGAGATAATGGGATGTAGGGGAGACATAGAGAGAGGAGGGGGGGTAGAGAGGGAATGCATGAGTGTGAGAGGCGGGAAGAGCAAGAAAGAGAGGGGGGTTGGACAAGGAGTGTTTCAGTTTGTGAGAGGAAGGGAGAGGGAGACAAAGAGAGTGGGTAGAGAGAG
>ML781555.1:215668-236725 GCA_009831015.1 Picea engelmannii | reverse complement strand
GGTAGAGAGAGAGGTAAATGTAGGAGATATAGAGGAGAGATAATGACACGGTGGAAGGAGAGAGAAAGTTTGTGAGAGTGTGAGAAGGGGAGAGAGAAAGACACAGAGAAGGAGTAGACATAGAGAGGGATGGGGGGGGGAGACAGAAAGAAAAAGAGGAGGGGTAGAGACAGAGTGTAAGAATGACGAGAGGGACAAAGAGAGGGGGGGTAGAGAGAGGGATAGTGAGAGGAAGGGAAGCAGAGAGGGAGACATAGAAGGGGGTAGCAAGAGAATGCAAGGAAGGGGGGTATACATAGGGAGACAAAGAGGGGAAATAGAGAGAGAAAGAGGGGTAGAGAGAGTGGTACAGAGACTAACAATGACAAGAGAGAGAAAGGGTGGAATAGAGGTCACAGAGAGAGGGGAGTGAGGGACAAAGGGGCAGAGTGAGAGAAAGAGAGAGAGAGGGAGAGTGAGAGTGGAAGAGTGAGGGATAGAGAGGGAATGGGTGTGAGAGTCTAAGTCATTTCAAGGTAAGGTATAGCTCTAGGTATTTCCATGACTTGTGATGTCTAAATCGTGCCACGTCTAGGTCTTACCATGTATAGGAATATGAGGGAGAGAAAGGGAGAGAGATAGGGGGGGTAGAGAGGGAGAGTGAGAGTGCAATAGAGAGGGGGGGTAGATGTAGGAGAGGGAAGAAAATATAGAGAAGGAAGGAAATGATTTTTAGGAGCCTACATGCGGTCCTGGAGCGCGTGCGAGCTTGTTTGAATTCAAATTTTTTGGGCAGGATTGACAAGTTGTATGTTGACTTGGTTGGATCGGATTTAGGGTCGGGATGAAAAACCTAGTGGTTCTGTCTGCAAATTCATAAAAACCTCCATTTTTGTGAATACCCCTCTATATCTTTGTCTTTGACGTTATTTTTCTATATGCTACATAATTTAGTTGGTTGCGAAATTATAGAAATAGATCGAGTTGACTAGGCATATTTCAAATATATAATTTTTTATTTTTAATTATTGTTGCTTACTATTTTTAATCTATTTTTGTCTTCACATGTATCAAAATCCTAGAATACATACCTCTCTTATTTCTTCTATAAGTTTTTCTTGGATTAACCATTTCTCAAATGAGTTATATGTGGCACAACATGAGACTGATACATACGATCTAAAAATTGTTTTGATCATTTTAAGACCCTTTTAGCCTGCACGAACAAAAGACATTGTAATTTCAGGCATATGTTGACTTTGATAATTTAAAAAAAAACATTAAATTAATATTAAAATTTTCTAAAAACTACACATCACAAGAAAATGGGTTCTATAAAAGAATACAAGTTTTTGGAATGAAATTACATTGTTAATACACTCAACACCTGCACAAACGAAAACATATACCTTATATTTTGTTGGAAAAATAAGATACCACTTTTAGAAAAAATCAAATTTGACCTATGTTGTTTACAATGTCTATGAATAAAAGTTATATATTCAGAAAGATAATTCAATTTCCTATGTTTCATCTTCTTACACCATATTCAAATTCATTGTAAAAGTGCCTTGAATAATCCATCCAAGTTAATAGATTGATGTTTTTCTAGGTTTGCATTGCCACTAATGCGTCACAAGAGACCAACATTATCTTGCACTCACCAATGAATGAAAGATTCTGATTCGACATATCAATTCACCTATTTTTTTATCGATTTGATTAATCAAATAAGACAGAATGGTGATGAGATAACAGATCAAAAGGTTGTATAAAAGGTTTTAAGAATTTTGCCTAGAAAATTTGATGCAATTGTTGTGGTAATTGAAGAATCTAAATATTTGAATACATACTCTATGAATGAGTTGGTTGGATCCTTGAAAAAGTATGAAGACAGGTTGAATAGGAATGGAAATACCTCATTGGATCATGCATTAAAAACACAAATGACATTTGGAAGAGGCAACAAAAGAGGAAAGACATGATTTAGAGGAAGAGGAAGAGGAAGAAAAAAACTTCAAAGAGAAGAAAGAAAGAATTCAAATCCAGGAGGAAGGAGAAATCAAACTTTCAGCTCAAGGGGAAGAAATAATAATCAGACATCACAAAGGTATGACAAATCAAAGATTCAATGTTATTACTGCAATAATTATGGTCACTTTGCAAATGAATGCCGAAAGAAACAAGCAGATATGGGAAAGAAAAATGCAAAATTTCTCTGAGAGTAGTTCTGAGACATTGTTTATTACATGTCATGCAACTCAAGAAAATGAAAGTAACATCTGGTTTCTTGATAGTGGTTGTAGTAATCATATGACTAGAAATAAAGAGTTGTTTGAGAATTTGGATACATCAGTTAAATAAAAAATTAAATTGGGTAATGATTAAATTGTAGAAGTCATGGGAAAAGGTGCAATTACTGTAATAACAAAGACTGGAAAGAAAACTATTCCTGATGTTTATTTTGTACCTAGTTTGAAGTATAATCTCATAAGTGTGGGAGAACTTACTCAAATGGGTTATAGAGTTGCTTTTGAAAATATTGTTTCCTCTATATTTTATATTCCTCCTAGTAAAATGGTTGATCCAGATGGATGTCGGTGTCCTCCCACCTATTCCATCTGGTTCTTTTTTGCCAATTTTCCAGTTTGGTTGTTGTTTTCCTAGTTTTCGTCTCCCTAACTTGCAGGGCTGTTTTGAGGCCCTAAATAATGTTTTTAGGGCTCTCCATAGTAAAAAAATGACCTCAAAATGTGTAGTTCTCGGATAGACCTTTCCAATGGGCTATCGTGCACCTAAAATGAAGATCGTATGCAAAAGTTATGACCCTAAGAAGTTGATGTACTAGCTTACCCAAAAAGGGCCCACATGACTTTTGGCACTTCATCTCCTAGGGTTAGGTTTTTGGATGTCTAGGGTTCTTGACATTCCTGTTTATTGTAAAAATGCCTTCAGAGCCTCATTGTAATCATCTTCTTGCAAATGAGTGCAACCATAACATCTCCTCTCAGAGATAAGTCACCGCCATTCCATCAAGCTTGTTTTCCGCTTAATTTTACAATTTCATCTTATTTCCTTATTGAATATAAAACCATTTTTATTGTATCTCTGTTATTCTGTGTTAAGCATATTTTAATAATCTATATTCATTTTTTTCTTCTCACAAAATCTGGATCAATGGTATCATAGCGGTCTACTCCTTGTCGTCTTAATGCATGTCCCCAACAAGGTCAGGGTGCAAAGAATTGGGTCTCGAGCTTGTTTCTCTTGAGGAAAAATGCTCTCGCACGCCCAAACGACCTCTCATGGCAGGAGAAAAGAAAGATGATGGGACATGATATCCTTTCAAAAAATTTCTTGAGAAAGCCCTCATGCCACATAGGAATGAGATGATGGATAGTTTTGTGCAAATCCTTTGGTGGCTACCAATAGGATATGCATCTTCCTCAAGCGGAGGCACCGCCCCCTTCAAGGTACAAATCAACTTCGATATTCCTATATTTGAAGGTCAAATAGACACAAATGTTGTAGAAAAGTGGTTGAATCTACTAGAAGGGTATTTTTTTGTCCATAACTTTTCAAATAGAGAAAAAAATACTTTTGCGCTCCTCAAAGTCATTCCCCATGTCAAATTTTGGTGGGAAACTTTTTGTGAGCAAAAGGAAACAGAGGAACCCTCATTATTTACAGTCACAACCACCTAGGAATCCTTCAGGGATGCTATTAAGAAACAATACTACCATGTTGTATGTTATGACGACTTGTATACCAAATGGACCACATTGTGGTAAGAAAGAGACCAAGCGGTGCTAGATTTCACAAATATCTTCCATACCCTGCACACCAAGATGGGTATCAAAGATTGAGAGCGACATCTGGTGCTCAAGTATCGTGGTGCTTTACATAGATACATCCAGATAAAATGGAATTTCTAGACATCTCTTCCTTGGGCTCAACCTATCGATATGTCGTCAAAATCAAGAAGAATCTCAAACAAATGACGCAACAATTTGGGCCTAGGAACCCCTCGCAAAAAACTAGGAAAGGGCAGCCCCAACCTATAGAACAAAGGAAAGAGAAAATATGGACAATATCATGACAACCAATCCAGGCCGCAAGAAAATAAGGACACTAGAAAGAAAAATAAGGATACCCGTAAGTGGTGTGACTTCCATAAGATCCCTTGGCATAACACTGCTAATTTTCACTCAAAGAAGTCATTGGTGGCTGAAGTGAAAGCCTTTGAATCAGATGTGGATTCTGACTCTGAGTCAGAACCAGAAAGGGGAAGACAGATCATTGACGTGGAACCCAGTGTCACTATTTCTATCACCAAGCTCTAGCCTAGTGAACCAGACGAGCCAGAAGAAGGCGAGTGCCTTTTCCATTCGCAGATGTGGGTAAAAGGCACCCCGCTGCACTTCATTTTTGATAGTGGTAGCCATAAGAAATGCATCTCAACATATTTCATCAAGCTGTTGGCCCTACCGACAACGCCGCACCCACAACCCTACACCATTGGATGGCTCCGCCAAGGAAGCGATCTCTGCATCAACCAACAATGTCGACTGTCATATGACATCAAGCCCTTAAAAGATGAGGTATTGTGTGATGTTGCTCCTCTCGAAGTTTGTAATGTTCTTTTGGTCCAACCTTATTTATGGAAGTGTCATGTTGTATATGAGTCTAGACCTCGTAGTGTTATTATTACTTTGAATAGGAAATTATATAGGATACCCGAGGTAGTCCCTCCTAGTGCTATTTCCTTGATCTCTACCAAGCAATGCAGGAAGGTCATCTCTCAGACTGGGAAATTTCTCTTCTTTGTGATTCGCTCTCGGAGTAAGCGAAAGATCACAGCCACATCCAGGGCCTTCACAATCGATCTCTCAACACAATAGAAGCTAGTGGATAAGGTCGTGGAAGAATACTCAGATATCTTTTCCTCTTCTATTGGGTACCTTTGCACTGCCAGGTCAAGCATCCCATCGATCTGACCCCAGGCGCACTACTACCCAATGGGTCGGTCTACCACCACACTTTATTAGAAAAACAGGATATCAAGAAGTAGATCCAAGAACTTCTCCACAAGGGGCACATTTGTCCCAGCTCATTGCCTCATGGGAGCCCAATCGTACTGGTGGAGAAGAAAGATGAGACTTGGTGACTCTACATTGATTACCGAGCCTTGAGTAAAATCACAATCCGTAACTGGTACCTGATTTCCTGAATTGATGACCTCCTTGATCAGCTCACTGGGGCCAAATAATTCATTGAGATTGATCTAAAGTCCAGCTACCACCAGTTCCCAATAGAATAGACAGATGTATGGAAGACCGCCTTCAAGTCAAAATAAGGTCTTTTTGAATGGTTGGTCATGCCTTTTGGTTTGATAAATGCTCCAACAAATTTTATGAGGATGATGGATAATATCCTATGATATTTCACCAGTACTTTTGTAGTGGTGTATCTGGATGACATGCTCATCTACATCTAGACTTGGGTGGAACACTTGCAGCATATTCAACAGGTTCTACACACCCTGCGACAGCACAAACTATATGCAAACTTGGAAAAATGCTCCTTCGGCATGGACAGGTTCCATTACTTAGGATACATTGTTGATCAACATGGTGTGCATGTGCATCCAACCAATATCTAGGTCATTCGTGACTGGCCAACCCCAACCATACTCATTGAGCTTCAGAGCTTCTTGGGCCTTGCCAATTTCTATTGCAGGTTCATGTTGGGATTCTCTCATATCGCATGGGCCCTCAGCCAAGTAACCAGGGGTGACAGTAAGGTAAAATTTTTGTGGGGAATGTCCCAACAACAATCCTTCGTTGACTTGAAGCAGCATTTGTGCTCATCCCCAGTACTTTCATTACTAGACCTGCAACATCCCTTTGAGATCGAGACAAATGTTTCAGATTATGTTGTGGGAGTCATTCTCACTCAACACAGACACCCTATGGCATATCATAGTGAGACACTATCAGATGTTGTCTTTAAGTACCCTACTTACGACAAAGAAATGTACTCCATTGTGCAAGCTTGCCGCCAGTGGAGACATTACATTCTGGGGAAGGAGACAGTCATTCACACAGATCACAAGCCACTATAGTTCATGTAGACCCAAGGTAATTTGTAGAATGACCTCCATCAAAAGTGGTCCACATACTTACAGGAGTTCCACCTCAACATCAAGTATAAAACAGGAAGTACCAACCAAGTTGTTGATTTCCTCAACCAACCTCTAGTCATGGCACTCACCAGAATTCTAGACTCTTGCGTCCATAAGACCTCTGGATGGCCCCACCTCTATGAGACAGACCCTGACTTCTCCACCACCTACCAAATGTTTGGAGAAAAATCAGTGGTCACTAATTTCCATCTTCAGGATGGGTTGTTGTGTCGTCTTGTCCATCTCTGCATTCCATCAAGTAGGCACGTGAAGCAGATTTGGGAATCTCACTACAGTCAGGTGGCAGGACACTTTGGCATCAAAAATACAGTGGCAATGTTGGAGAAACATTTCTACTAGCCAAAACTTTGACAGGATGTTGGCAAGTATATCAGGTCTTGCACCGCCTGCACTATTTCCAAACCAAACACTAAGAAACAAGGCATGTACACCCCTCTGCCTACTCCTAACAACCTGTGGGAATCCATTTCAATGGACTACATGCCAGGCCTCTTGTCCACCAAGAGGGGCAATCACTGTTTTTTTGTGGTTGTTGATCGCTTTTCCAAGATGGCAATTATGGTGGCCTGCAAAAAGAACATCACTACAGAGGCCACTGCCAAACTCTTCCTTGAACATGTATGGGTACACTTTGGGATCCCACAAAACATTGTCTCAAATCGAGACAGTTGGTTCCTTAGCACATTCTGGTCGAGCCTCTGGTCACTGATGGATACGAAGCTCACCAAATCTACTGCCTTCCACCCCCAGACAGATGGCCAAACTAAGGTCATAAATCGAATGATTGTACATATCTTGTGCATGTACAATTCCAAGAACCCCCGCACATGGGATGACAGTCTTCCCTATGTCCAACATAGCCACAACTGAGCCCTACATAGCTTAACTGGCCACAACCCATTTCAGGTGGGGTTGGGATTCCAACAATTGGGCCCCATGGATGTTGCACTACCCCTGGCAACCTCCTTGGACAACTCATCCCCTGCTCCACCAGAAACTAAAAAATCCACCCAGCTCATTGAGAATATATAACACATCCACCAACAGGTTCATGATATTTTACAGAAGTCCAATGCCAAGTACAAGCAACGCCATGATCAACATCAGGTTCCACATAAGTTTCAGGTGGGTGACAAAGTTTGGTTGCACTTTCAGAACGAATACCTTACAGGGCCCCATCGGAAGCTTCTCCCACTATGGTATGGGCCATACACCATCACCAAGATTGTGGGTGACAATTATTTTGCACTCAACATTCCCCCTTTCATTGGCCTGCACCCAGTCTTCAACGTGGCTCTCCTTCGGCCATATTTCCCACCATTATTGGACACCTCAGAGATAGAAGAGAAGTTGACACCAACAGATCTCAACCTTGAATGCATGCAACATGCATCCAGTGATCATATTGTGGACACACAAATCAAGGGCACCCGACAATAAAGGATCCAACTTTATCAAGTTGTTAAAGCAGGGTAGCTTCTGCACCAAGGCAAGTGGCTCACCTGGGGCCAAATTCAATAGAAATTTCCTCATATGATGGGGAAAATCAACGCAATGGAGACCATTTCTTCCTAAGGGGGGAGGATTGATCCATATGGATTTGGGTGGCCTCCCACCTATTCCAACTGGTTCATTTTTGGCAGTTTTCCAGTTTGGCAGTTTTTTCCTAGTTTTCGGGTCCCTGACTTGCAGGGCCGTTTTGAGGCCCTAAAAATATTTTTATGCATTTCCACAGTACGAAATGTGTATTCCTAGGATAGAAATTTCCAATGATCTATCGTGCGCCTAAAACGAATATCGCATGCAAATGTTATGACCCCAGGAAGTTGATGTACTAACTTACCCAAACGAGGCCCACATGCCTTTTGGCGCTTCATCTCCTAGGGTTAGGTTTTTGGATGTATAGGGTTTTTGACATTCATGTTTTTGTAAGAATAACTTTAGAGCCTCATTGTAATCATCTTCTTGCGAATGAGTGTAGTCTTCACATCTCTTCTCAGAGATAAGCCACTACCATTCTAGCAAGCTTGTTTTCCACTGCATTTTACAGTTTCAGCTTATTTCCTTATTGAATAGAAAACCAATTTTACTGTATCTCTGTTATTATGTGTTAAAAATATTTTAATAATATGTATTCATTTCGTTTTGCTCACAAAATTGAGATCAATGGTGATTGCAAAGGTTGGAATGATAAACAACATAATGTTCCCACTTCGCATGAAAAGTGAAATGATGGAGAAAATTGGAGCAAGTTTCAAGGAATCAAGTCAAGATCAAGCATGGGTATGGCACTGGAGGTATGGTCATTTAAAATTTCAAAGGATTTTGTTTTTTGCAAATAAAGGAAATGGTAAGAGGTTTACCACCTATTCAAGCACCAATAAGTTCATGTGAAAGTTGTATTTTGGACAAGCAACATAGGAAACATTTTCTGAAATAAATGTCATATAGAGCTTGGGCACCCTTAAAAATTGTGCATACAGATTTATGTGATCCAATGCGAACACCGTCATTAAGGGGGAGCATATATTTTCTAACATTCATTGATGATTATAGTAGAAACACATAAGTTTATTTTCTTAAACACAAATATGATGTTGATTAATTGGGTTGGTTGTCATTGATGTCAACCCTTGAAGAAAGTCTGGTAGCGAATTCCGGTAGCACAAAGGTTTGGGAAATGGACCCAAGTTTGTTTGATGGATAATGGTATGAGTTTTGATATATTTTCAGGTATTACTATTCTATCTGGATAGTACATGTCATTCCATTTTCGGTGGTAGGTGGAACATCACATAACTCCTCACGGTTAGAGAATTATGGACATGTGAAGTTGGAGAACCCTCATGAGTCATCTAGAAGCCCCAAAAGGTCAAAGTAGTCAAAGTGGTTTAAAAGAAGAAATGATTTAAATAATAAAGTTAAGTGATGAGTGTACTATAAGTCAAAGTGGATGCAAAAGATATTATTTAAATAATAACATTAATGTAGAACTTACTAATTGTGGAAAGTGGTTAAGTTAAGTGGACAAGTGGTTAAAAGTGGGTTAACCCTAAAATAATGAAAGTGGGTTAAGATGGTTAGAAGGTAACCCCTTGAGGAAGATACATGAAAGTATAAATAAGAGGCATGGGTCTCTCATTTGATACCCATTTTGAGTATATTGAATATCTATTATTGTGTAAGTTTTATTGTAGGTACTCATTTATACATCTTAAGTTGCGAAAGTCTGAGGTAGCATGAAGGGTTGATGGTGAAAGTTTCAGAATTACAGAGAATACTGAAAACCCTAAGTTCTGAGGTGTAGGTGGGCTAACAGTACAATAGAGGGTGTACATACGCGGGCTACCAGTATAATAGAGCACGTACGCACACAGGCTGTCAGTATAACAAGATGCATACATGAGGGAAAGCCATGGAAATATGAGGAGATGAAGAAGCCAAGGTTTTAGATTTTGAAAACAAGCTCCCAGAAAGGTCTATAGCGATCAAATACATCAAATTTATCCACTGGTTCAAAAGGTATGTCCTATTTCTATGAGTAGTTGGATTTTGATGTATGCATGAGAAATGGTTATGGAGATTTGAGGATTCTTCCTAGAGAGACTAGTGGTTGCATGGGATCTTCTGTATATGTCAGATCTATAGAAATACAATGTTGGTATAATCAATATTTATCATTGATACTTCTTGTTAGATTTTAGGCACATCTTGTATTTATTGGCATATGGCTAAGGGTTTTTGTGGCACATTGTTGAGAGATTGTATTTGTGAAGTGGTTGATGTATTGAGAGGATGAATATCAGAAAGGGTTTGATGTCTAGATCATGTGAGGGTTATTATACTTGTTCATGATTACACGCACTTGTATTGCACATGAATAGAGAGAGATATAGAGTTTTTGGGTAAATATTATGTATGAGGATGCATGCAGAGGGTACAGTTATAGTCTGGATACAGTGACAGGTTGTAGATCTATGTGAAAGAAGTTACAGAGGGTCAGAAGTTTTCAGAAGAAATAAAACCCTAGTTTTCAAAAGGTATACACAGGCTACATAATAGACAAGATGCATACATATGTACACTGCATAACATATAGGCGCGTACATACGCATGTTGCAGAACTACAGTTCATGTATCTGTTGTATTTGTTGATACATGCTCAGTTCATAAACAAATTTATTGTAGGGCAACAATACAGGTTGGCTGCAAGACAGTGGTACAGATTGTTACAACAGTATATCTCACTGTGATAGTGTGACAATGGTTCCATCATTCTACTTTTATTTCAAGGCAGTTGGATGGGTCAAGGACATGTGGTTGTATCCACCTTTCGTTTGTAGTCGAAGAACATAGCGGGTTGTAGCCTCCTTATGGTTGTAGCCAGAGAATTGGTGAGTTGGAGCTTCCTTCAGGTTGTATCCTGAGAAACTAGAGGGTTAGATCCTCCTTCCAGTTGCAACTGGAAAACAAATTAAGTTGGTGCTTCCAATGAATGTAATTCTTAAAGACATATAAGAAAAATCATTATGTGGTTTTCTCCTTCTTTGGGTTTCCACGTAAAAACACTGGTGTACTATGTATGTGTATGATTTCTCATTTGTTAATTGTTTATTTACTCTGCAACTATTGGATGATAATGCTACATTGATATAACACTTTCTTTTTGTGGTTAAAAAGGATTACAATTTCTCTATTATTGATTCACCCCCCCTCACAGTAATCCAACAATTGGTATAAGAGCAGGTTTCTTCAGAAATCAGTTTAACCACTGAAAGGTAGATCATGGAGAGAAACAACATTTATAAAGATGGAATACCATAGTTTGATGGACAGGAGTATGCATTTTGGATCAGAAGGATGAAAACATATATACAAACACAAGGATTTGAAATTTGAAAATCAGTTGTAGATGGATACAAAGAACCAACAGTTCCGACGACAAATGAAAGAGAAATAAAACTCAATCAAAATAATTCCAAAGCCACAACTGCACTTCTGAATGGTCTTTGTGAATCAGTATACACCAAAGTTATACATTGTAAATCCACTAAAGAAATTTGGGACAATATTCAAAATATTTATGAAGGAGATTCAAAAGTCAAAGATGCAAAGATTCAAACCTACAGAGGTCAGTTCGAACAACTAAAGATGAAGGAATATGAGAATATTACATCTTACTTCTTATGAGTCGATGAAATAGTAAATGCAATCATAGGATTGGGAGAAGAAATTAAAGAATCTGTAATTGTTCAAAAGGTACTAAGATCTCTTCCTATGAGATTTGATCCTAAGATATCAACACTAGAAGAAAGAGCAGATCTAGACTCAATAAGCATGGACGAACTACATGGAATCTTCACAACATATGAAATGAGAACTAAACAAGAAAATCCATATATAAAAGAAGCAACTTTCAAAGTATCGGAAAGGTCAAAGAAAAAGGGAAAGCAAAAGGAAAAAGAACATAGCAACAATAGTGACATCTCGGAAGATCATGAAGAAGTGGCCAACTTTGTCAGAAGATTAAATAAGGGAACCAATGACATATATAAAGGTAAGCTTCCATTGATTTGTTTTAATTGTGATGGTATTGGTCATTTTGCTAAGAAATTTCCGCATAAGAAAAATAAGAGAAATGATGAAGATTACTGAAATAGAAAACAAACATATAAATGAAAAAGAACCATAAATAAAGCTTTCAAGAAAATCTTTTGCACCAAAGAAGACATCTCCTCATCAGATGAAGATGAATTTGGTAACCGTGAGATAGAAAGAGTTCTATTCATGGAGGTAGAAGACTCTGATAAAGAAGACATCGAAAAAGAATATGAAGAGGCATAAGTTGACTACGGAGAAGAATTGTTGACTTCCATAAAAGTTATAAGAAGAGAAAATAAGAAAAAGAAGAAGCTACAAGAAAAACAAGACAAGAAAGATGACACTCGGGAACTAGAACAAATGATCACCAATTTGAAGGTTCAAATAGAAGATGATAAAAGAATTGAAGAAACACTCAAAGAACATATAGAAGAAAGAGACAGTATGATTGGAAATTTGGAAGCATAGATTGTCACATTGAGAAAGGATCTTCAAAAGAAAAATATGCAAAAAAGCTCAAAAGTTTTGGATGACATTATCAGCAGTCAAAAGCCTCATTATGACAAGTCCAAACTTGGATACAATCAAATAGAAAAGGGATCAATCTCCAAAGAAACATAACAAGAAACATATCCAAAAATTTATGCAGAAACAATAAAAGGGGATAGGAAGACCTACAAGGAAGATTACAGGGACACTCCTCCACTGAGAAGATTCAAATTTCAGAATCAACGACTAACAAAAATAAATAGGCCTCAAGAAGAAGAAGCATTCATAAGAGTAACTACTTTCAGAATATATTCAACTCCCAGGTATCAAACTATATTTTTTGGTTTATGTTATGCATGCAATAATTTTGGACATAAAGCTATGAATTACAGAGCTAACAACATGAACATAAACAACTTTGAAAGTCATACACAAACGGGTTATCCAAGAAGTCCTAGTGAAACATAGAGAAGAAGTTGCAACAAGTTTGAATCATTGAGCACTGGAATGGAATGATACAAGTGTAACAACTTTGGACACATGGCCAAATATTGCAGAATGACAGTCCCTCCTAGAGAACCACAACATAACAACAACAGTCACAGACATGAACCTCATAAGAGAACATGGAAAAGAAAGCAGAATCAGTATAACAATGAAGAATGCACACTCTCTCTAAAAGCTAAGCAAAAGAAACATGGTTGGTATGTTGACAGTGGTTGTTAAAAACACATGACAGGTGATAAAGACAGGTTTCTTACATTAATAAAGGAAATATATAGATCAGTCTCCTTTGGAAATGATGATTCAACTAAAATCATTGGAAAAGGCACATTCAAAATTAGAAACAAGAATACCAAGGAATAAAATGTTCTACTAGTAGAAGATATGAAACATAATCTTCTAAGTGTGAGTCAAATGTGTGACCAAGATCATAAAATTACTTTCAAGTAAAAAAAGTACAAGATTGCAACAGCTGCAAGAACTTCGAGCAAGATATATGTATTAAGTGAAATTGGAAATGAAAAGTGTTTTCTTGGAAAGGAAGATGAAGGTTGGTTATGGCACAAAAGAATGGGTCACATACACTTTGATAACCTTGTCAAAGTCAGCAAAAAGGAAGTAGTTAGAGAAATGCCCCAGATCACAAAACCAACCAACACTTTATGCAAGCATAGTCAACAAGGAAAGAAAACAAAGACCAGGTTCAAATCAAAGGAATATTCAATGACAAGACCACTGGAAATTGTACATACTGATCTAGTTGGAACAACTACAACAAATAGTTTAAAAGGTGAGAAATACTTTATTTATTAGTTGATGATTATACAATAATGATTACAGTTTTATTTCTCAGGAATAAGTCAGAAGCTTTTGAAAACTTCAAGGTCTACAAGGAAATGATTGAAAATGAAATGGATTCAAAAATCAAATGTTTGAGATCTGATAATGGAGGAGAGTTCACTTCAAAAGAATTTATGGACTACTGCATCAAGCATGGAATAAAAAGGCAATTCTCTGTTGCTAGGACACCTCAACAGAATGGAGTTGTTGAAAGAACGAACATGACAGTACAGGAAATGGCTCAAACAATGCTAATGATTTCCAAATTGCCAGATATTTTTTGGACACATGCAGTGCATACACAAGTTCACATTCAAAATAGAGTAATGCTCAGAAACAACACTGACAAAACTCCCTACGAACTATGGAAAGGAAGACCAACAAATGTGAAGCACTTCAGAGTATTTGGAACCAAATGTTACATCAAAAGAGAAGATGGTAGAATGGGAAAATTTGACTCTCGTGTGGAAAAAGGAGTACTTGTTGGTTACTCAAGTACAAGGAAAGTATACAAGTGTTACAATCTGAGATTGAACAAAGTTGTGGAAAGCATCAATGTAACAATTGATGAAACAGGTGGTCGAGAATTAAAGGAAGAAGAAAATGAATCAATGGAACAACTTTACGAAGAAGAAGAAGAAAATGAAGAATAAGTAGAAGGGGAAGATGAAGAGGATGTAATATTCCAGATATAAAAAGTATGTAGAACATAAATAAAATGCTAGAAATGGAAGAATAACAGTAATATAACCAGAACAACACCACAATAACACATAAATGATATCAAAATAACACCAGAAAGAACACTTTGATTCTGAGAGAAATGTTCACGGGCCTCTTCGAGGGGGAAACCTCTAGTCGAGCAGAGCTCTATTACAATAATATCCAAGATAGGGTTCTCATACCCTCGACTCCTATTTATACTAAATATGTCTATCAAAAGAACCATCTAGAGGAATATCCTTCTAGAAGGAGAAGCTTCTATTAGGTCTTCTTGCATTCAACTTATTCTACCTTATTGCAAGGTCTTATTAATATTGACCTTTATTACATACAAATATATTTTTCTACATACATGAGGGGTGTTATAACCCTATAATTTATAGGGTCAACTGATGACTGAAATTTTATCCTTGTAGTGTTTTTGGATTGCAAATAATGATTCATCTGCTAATGATTTGTAAGGAAAAGAAAAGAAAAAGAAAAGAAAAGAAAATGAAAATGAAAAAATTAAAAAGAGAATAAAAGAGGGCATAAAAGAAAAAGAATAAAGCCCCATGCAATAACAATGACTTGATCCATACAGTTTTAACATGGACAAGTCCTTTTAAATTTATGCTGATAGGATTAGTGAATAAGCTTGGCTAAACTGTTTAATCTTAGCCAAGTAATTAGGTTAATTAGTGAATGAATTTGATCAGACTGTTCAATCCTGATCAAATAGCCCCAGGTAGAGTAATTTCTTAGCCCAACAGTTTAAGCTGGGCTAAATGTGATAGGTGAGTAGGTTAGAACATAGTTTAGTTGTTTTTCTTTCAGTAAACATGCTCGATGTTCAAAGAAATTTCATTATTTTGATGTTAAGTTGTGTTTCCTAACTCCATGGTGACAAAAGCAAGGGAAACAATGCACCAAACCCACAAAAAAGCATTAATCCTAAGTTTTCGCTACACATTTTAAATCGCGCCCGGAGATTAAAGGTTGCACATAGATCTACAATTGAGTTATTGGTGCTCAGATCTACGACAGAGATTAGATCCTGGACCCCCTCGACCGTTCTGTCTTTAACGGTGGGGGGGGGTGCGAAATGGTGATTAACAAGTGTGCATAGATCTACGGTCATCTTGACAGCGCGCAGATGGACAGTCTACAAGCGATTTCGTACCCCCTCGACCGTTTGGCCTTTAACGGTGGGGGGGGTGTCTGGAATGAGGCAGTTTTCATGGCGGGCCCTGTCCCAACATGTCGTTAATCCATTGCATCAGACCCCCTCCACTCCAGACCACTTATTTCTTTCCACTCTTCCGACTTACTACCATATCGATAATACCATACAGCGCCTGCCTCATGACATCATCTTCCATTATCCCACTGCCTCATGATGTCACACCCCACTATCCCCCCTTACATGTCCCGTCTCATTACTCTGCCATTGTATCCCTCCTCCTTTGACCTGTCATATGTCGTATCCCATCCACCTATCATCCAACCATTGCCCTCCACATCATCCCGGCACACCCGTTAGTTGTCCTTTCCTGCCACCTCATACCTCAAATGATTCATTGGCCATTTATTACATGCTAACATATATGTTATCCTGCTGACCTATCCCTCACGCCCAACAGATACCCATTTGCCCAAATTAAATTTCGTTTCCTCTGCCATTTTTGCATTGTTCACACTCTCCGCACACCAGAAAACTCATTTTCTCTCACTGCTACAGTCATCGACCCAGCCATAGCCATTTCCCGCTAACGTTTGTCTGTTTCAATTTGCAGGTACCTGTCGAATCGATGGCACCAAAGTCTAAAAGATCATAGGTCGAGGAAAATCCATTCCTCCCGCCTCCTGTCAACCTTGAATGGATCACATTAGTGGATAAAGACTACTTGATCTCAAAAACCAGGTGTGAATTCGATTTTGTCGAATTGCAGTCATGGTTTAAAGACACATTCATAGATTAAGGTGATGAGATCGGGCTCTGGGAGTCCAATCTCCCTCTGTATATTTTTCCCCAAATCCACCATTTTCCCGAGTTCGCCCTCAATTGTTAGGCTCATTACTTCCCCGACCAAGGAGCCATAGTTTCATCATCCAGAGAAACTCTTTTCTCCATCACACCCGAGGCCATTGATAAAATGATGTAGATATCCAGAGCCGAATCTCACTCTCCCCTCACCATCGAAGTTCTAACATAAATGTACCAGAACTTGTCTTTTCCCAAAAGAGCCCAGATCTTTGAGTTTTTCCTCCCACAAGATGCCCAATTCCCCAAGAAAAATCCCCCTTATCATTCCTCCCTGTTTTCAGAAAGGGGCAACCAGATTATTTCATCACTATGTTGTCTACTTGGTTACTTCTCAGACGAATGGGTGGATGAACCCATCTTGGGTTTCCTGTCTATTTTCTTTACTGAAGAAAAGGCCACCATCCAATTCGATTACATCACCTTCCTGGCTGAGAACATTCATGAGCAGTTGTTTAAATTCGCCACAAAGGGCATGTTCCAGTATTCTTCATGTTCCAGTATTCTTCAATATTGGCATACATGTTCATATTCTTTCAAGCAGACAGATTCTCTTTCCCTATGCAGAAAATGGACCAGGAAGGAGAGCCATATGTTGTAACCTCGTGGGCTTCGCTGCTCAGGAGAAACTCCACAAAGTTTAATTTCAAACAGTTTATTGAGCAGTTTTACCATCCAATGGTGAGCATTCTCAGTGGTAGACCAGAGCCGAGGATAAATGAGGAGGTCCAGAGAGTCTTACACCTCTCAAACCTTGCCAAGATTGGAGATTGGTACATCTATCAAAATCACACAGAAATAAGGGTATATGGGTGTCAATTAGCTCCATACAAAATGCCCACATACTTGCCTGTTAGAATATTTACCTGGATTACATTAGAAAAATGATCAATTTGGATGGAATACATTTTGTGTCTCTGAAGAAAAAACAACAGATGAGAATCAAAGGGCAGATAGGACCTTTTATCTACAACAGCCGAGCTACTGGGGAAGAGGCAGACAAATTATTAAAGGGAATGAAATTTAGTACCAGTTTCACTTGGCACTATGATCCATGTGGGATCATTGCAGAGATGAGGTCTAAGAACAAAATTTCTCCATATGCTCATACACTCAAGCCTGAAATCGAGAAATTTTTGAACCAGACAGAGTGGGAGGTGAACAACCTGGAAGATACTGAACAACAATCTCCCTTAACCATGATTTCAGAGACTACTACTCCTCAGGTAGAAAAGGAGAATAGAGCCAGGAAAGATGCTTCACCTTCAGACATTGAAGTGTCATCAAAAGAATTCCGGGTTTACACCAAAAGGCCTAAGACTAGTCAAACAACTGACAGGTCTGGTGAAGAAGAAACCCACTCTACTACAGTTATACAAGGAGATTAGTCCCCTCTGGTCTCAAGCAGTCACCAGATGATATCTACTTCTTCCTCAAAGAAGTAGACTGACACTTCACTGATCAACCAACCAACTCAAGGGGCTACAAAATTGAGCATTTTTGAGAAGTATGATTTAATTAAGAAGTAAAATCAGATGCTGACCAGTAGCACCTATGCTCAGTTTTGGAAGAAAATGTCCACAACCCAACACAAATTGTTATCAGCTTTTGATACAAAGAAAGGAAGAATGCACATGGCATTTTTGCAGGCACAAGTACCCCATCCAAAAGAAATCATTGATTACAAGAGGGCAACCTTTGAATTTAACACCAGATATGTACATCCAACTGATCAGATGGACTTACACAGGCAGACTGGAGAAATGGTTTTCTCAACACTGGCCAATGCTTCTCCTACCACTGCAAAATTGCAAGTTTCTTTGAACAATGTTTAGACTTAGTTAAAGTTGGAAAAGATATCATATTTTTCAAAAGATAACATAATCAAATCCTTAGAAGAATTGGTTCTCAAAATTGGGTATGACCCCTCAAATGTGAAAGCAGCTGAGGATTTTCTCAAGAAAAATAATGTTGACATAGCATCTATAGGAAATCAACTAAGATTTCCACCTACAGAAGACTCATAGGCCAAAGAAATGGATGAGACAGAAGGCAAGAAGGAAAAGATGTTAAAGTTGATCATGGAACAAAATGCACAGATAAAAGAGATGGAAGCTGAGCTGGAGAGGTTGGTAAAGGAGAAGGAACAAACAACACCTATGGAGGTCATTCCACTGAGTGCAGTTCCCCTCATAGAAGTTAGCACAGTGACAACATCAACAACTACCACAGGAGAACTCCCATCAGACACCCCACTGACAGCATTAGAAAAATCTGTAGAACTTTCCAGGTCAATGGAGGAGATGAACCTACAAGAAACATAAATCAAAAGACTGAGCAAAGAGGTAGAGAACCTTCAAGAGCTTAAGACTTCCTACCACAACATTGAGAAGCAAACATAAAAAAAGCTCAAGAAGGAAATACAACAGCTGCAAAAGTAAATTGTGGTGGAAAAAACACTAGAGGAAGCTAAGGAGAACATTTGGATGGACATCTCCAAGTCCATAAATGAAATTTGTCCCATGGTTCAAATTATGTTTGAAAAAAAATAACTAGTGTCGAGGAGCAGGCAGGCCATTGACAAGATAAAGGGAGAGCTAGGGGAAATGCCCACAAAAGAAACTGAAATCATCAGATTTCTGAATTTGAAGACTAGGGAAGAGCTGAAAGACCTGAAGGTTGAAGACAGGATGAAAACCATCCTCGAGGTTAAAAGAGTGTTGACCAAAAGAGGATTGATGTTGCAGTTGGAGGAAAAAGTCTAGAACATGGATCTCGGGGTTCAGAGGTTCTTCATAAAGATGGATTTTTTGCATAAGAAAGGCCTCCCCATTCTACTGGTTATAAATGATAAGCTGATGACCCTTCCTGACTACAAGAAGAAGATTGCTACGGTGGTCAAGGATGGTTCTAAATTCTCAGGGATACAGGGCAGAATAACTTGCAAGGAATTCTTGGAGACTTTGCAGCCAGACCTTAGCATACAACATGAAATGAAGTACATTTTCATCATCAAGCCGAACTTTGCTAAATATAAAAAAATGGATGAAATCTACTGAATACTGCTCAAAGTCACCATTCCTAGTCAACTGAGGTGGGAAGAGTTGTGCACTTTAATCGAATGAGGGATGATGTGTACAATACAACTCAGCATACAATGCAGTCAAAGTCAAGTAAATGACTCACCAACGACCTTCCCCAAAATCAGCATGAAGAATCTGACAGATCATCGACAGTTCCTATATTTTTTTATCTTGTTATCTAGTTAGTTAGATTTATAATCTACCACGTCCTGATCATTAATGACAGGGTCGTTTGTAATTTTGATTATAAATACTTCAAGTTTCGAAGTATTGAGGGTTGATCTTTACGCCCTAGCAAGTTGAAGCGTTGTAACTTTTGTCAAGAGATCTTCCAGTAATATAAAGAGACGATTCATAGGATTCCTACATGTTAGCTGTTGGTGAAGTTTTTCTCTTCTTTGTTGAATGTTTATCTGTCTTTTTTATCATTGTGTTTTCTATCTAATCTTTTAAAAGGAGTTAAAGTTATAGGATTTGTCTTCGCGTACCCTGTTTTCTAACTTTTGAAAATCTAAATGTTTGTCTTATGAGGTTATAATTGTAGTAACCGTATTAATTTAAACATCAATTTATTCCATAAATTGAAACAGTAACTTCTACTTGAATGCAGAAAACTCAATAATTTCTTTTAATTCAGCACATACGCATGTTAAATTTATCAATGAATAATAATTTCATAACAGAATAAAACAAATATGTAAATTAAAATACCTTGGTCTGATGCTAACCCTCCGCTTGTCTTGTTGACCTTCCTGCTGCTGCCTTGCCCATCTTGAAGCCACAGACCAACTCTGCCCAAACCGTGTTTCCACCCTGCCAACTAGGACAACTTCCTAGCTCCAGGATACCATATGGATATCCTGGCCCCCGTGCCCAAAACCTCCAGCAAACCAGTGCCCCCTGTACTAATCTTTCCCGACTACAGAACTCAACTCCCCTGCGCAAATCCAAGAGAACCCTAAAAAAAATGATCCCCTCCTTCCGTAAGCCTCCTCCGCTCATATCCCTCCTTCACCGCCCTTTCTCCTCATTTATTTCCTTACCTACACATTTATTATCTTATCCTATTATTAATGTTCCTTATCCTTATTTATTAATGCTCCTTATCTCCTCTGTATATGTAATCCTTTAATTTAGCAATTAAATTTATTATCCCTTTTAAATTTAATACCCATGTCATTGAATGTAATAGGTAGTTAATTAATTAATTAATTAATTAATCAAAATTATAACCATTAATTAATTAATAAATACTTAATTAATATCATTATACCAACCTTTGTTTAGTTATTAACATTCTAGGAAATATTAATTACCTAATAAATTTTTTACTTAATAGTCCCTAAGTATATATTCAACTAGGGTTGTTACATACACCCACCCTTCAGGAAACTTCATCCCGAAGTTAAGCTATCTTATGGTACAAAGGAAAAGAAACACGGTTCACACATTCATAACAATTAACCAACATTATCAATAAGTAAGTCAAGAAAACTCATACATACTAGTGTATATGTACAAGAAATGCATGTGTAGCTAGTACATACAAGTCTTGTGCATGTACTAATAATCAAAACTATCATCCTTTAGTAATTTATGTATGCATCCAA
>ML781555.1:199300-215618 GCA_009831015.1 Picea engelmannii | reverse complement strand
CTAATAATCAAAACTATCATCCTTTAGTAATTTATGTATGCATCCAATCCAGTCAGCAAGACTAGTCTTTTATAAAAGACAACAACCAATCAATTGTTTGAGAAATCCTTTAATTACTATTATCCGGTTCAACATTTTTATTTAGACAACTGTGCTTTAGTTACGTAATAATGAATATTCGTATATACACATTTTTTTTTTCTTTTTTTTTCTGAAGGGAAAACATTAAATTCCACCACAAGACAGATCTCCATACCTTCTCAACTATTACTACTCATCCTTCCTCCCTAACCTACTTCCATCTCCATTCCTATCCTTCCTCTGCTAGACTATCTTGGAGCGTCAGCTATATTGACCTAACTCCAAATAGAACCCGTAAGCGAAAGTGTCACTATCTTGACCAAGCTTCCCTAGTAGGCATCTGGCAGTCATCATCACATGTCTTGGGGAGCGTGAACTAACACCGTCCTCCCATGACTTCAGGTTTGGGAGGATACACGGTGGGAAATGCCTCCACCCCTCCTAATCATAACTAGGGTCCACACCCTGCAATGGAATATGCAATGGCACCGTGTTGCTGGGGTTTTGTCATCGTTTATTCGGTTTTGGGCAATGTCATCACCTAAAATCATGCACTGGTCCACATATCATAGCAATGCATCCAAACCAATATAATTTCACATACAATAGTCATACCATAGTGTTTCTTGGCTAGTGGTCATGATATTCACTTTCATCATCTTTATCCCTTGGCTATTTCATAGCCCATAACCTGCATATTAGTCTGTAACACAAACTCATACATTTCTATGCATTATCATCATGTAATTGCATACTATCATCATTTCAATTTGGTATCCCTGTACTGATAAATTAACATCAAAGTTTTCCAGTTAGAAATAGATCTCATAATATCCCATAATTCAATTTCGACACCCATTCATAAGATTATCATTTACCCAAAATAGATTGCATCATATCCAACATAATCCTAATAGCATTTAAACATTCATTAAATTCACATTCTCACAATATGTCGCATCATATACATCATCATCAATAACATTTAATCATTCATAAAGGTTCATACATTTAAAGTTTAAGTGTATCACTTAATAGTTTCATTGTGAATTGAAAATAAATTATATAGGCCTCAGGTAATCCTAGTTGTCTAAGTCAAAAGGTAGTGTTGCATACATCCAACCTTCGAGAAACATATTCTCAAGGTGTTCAAAAAATTGAGGGATAGTCTCGTCGTAGTGTCTTGGCATCTTCCCAAGTAGCAGATCCTGGACTATACTTGTCCCACTGGACCTTAACTTGGTCTACCAGACGGTTTCTTAGCTGTCAGACTCTACGGTCCAATATGTGTAATGGTTCTATCATGAGGGTTCCCACGTCTGATACCTACAATTTCTTCCAATTTAGTTTATGTGATTCATCAGCAACATAATGACGTAAAACAGATACATGAAATACATTATGAGTTTTATGCAAGTGGGGTGGTAGTACAAGACGATATGCAACGGGTCCAATTTTCTCTTGGATTCTGAATGGTCCTATAAATCGAGGTGACAACTTTGTCCCCTTCCCAAACCATATGGTACTCTTATTAGGCCTGACGCGAATGAAAACCTGGTCTCCCACTTCATAACTTCGGTCAGTCCTATGTGCATCCGCATAACTTTTCTACCTGTCCTGTGCTTCCTTTAGTCTTTGCCTAATCTGAATCACCTATTCCTCCATTTCTTGAATCAATTCTGGCCCAACTGTTACTCGGTCTTCTAGTCTATCCCAACTCAATGGTGTTCTGCATGGCCTCCCATACAAAGCTTCATAGGGTGGCATTCTGATGGAGCTATGATGACTGTTATTGTAGGAAAACTCTACCAAAGGTAGGTACTTCTCCCACTGGGTTTGATTATTCATTACATACATCCTAAGCATGTCTTCCATGACTTGATTTACTCTCTCAATTTTCCCATCTATTTCAGGATGATAAGTTGTGCTTAAGTTCAACTGAGTACCCAACGCTGACTGTAAACTTGTCCAAAACCTAGAAGTGAATCTAGAGTCTCGATCTGAAATGATCTTCTTAGGTATCCCATGCAAACAGATAACCTTGCTTACAAACACACGTGCCACATCAGTGACATTGTAAGTGTCTCTAACCAGAATAAAATGAGCACTCTTGGTCAACTTATCCACTATCACAAGAATGGCATTATGTCTATGAGATGTGAGCGGCAACCCCACAAAACAATCCATAGAAATGACTTCCCATTTGGACATAAGAACATCATGTGGTTGTAGGAGGCCTGCCGGGTGATGGTGGTTGGCTTTAACTTGTTGACATTCTAGACACTTGGCAACAAAATGGACTACATCGCGCTTCATGCCTACCCAGAAGAAGAGTTTCCTTATATCTGCGTACATCTTCTTCACACCCGGATGTGCACAATAAAGTGCCCTATGGGCTTCCTTCAATTTGATGCTTTGAATATCCCCATTCTCAGGGATGTACATCCTTCCTCGATATCTTAACAGTCCGTCTGTTTCCAGACTATATCCTTCATACTTTGGGTCTAACTGCCTCTCGCTCTGGAGGTTTGAAGTAACCTTTAAATAACAACTGTCTCCCAAGAGTTGTATCAACACATGTTCCCTCAGATTGACCTTTAAGGTTACCAAGGAGAAGATACGTGGTCCCCTACTCAAGGCATCTGCGACCACATTTTCCTTTCCCTTTATGTATGAAATACCAAAATCGTACTCACTCATAAACTCACTCCAGCGCCTTTGCCTGGTATTCAGATATCTTTGAGTGAAGAGATATTTTAAACTTTGATGGTCCGTTTTGAGCTCAAAGTTTCGCCCCACAAGATAGTGCCTCCAAATTTTCAAAGCTAGCATTATAGTTGCCAACTCTAAATCATGAGTCACATATAGCTCTTCATTTTTCTTCAACTTCCTTGACGCATAAGCTATCACTCCTCCATCTTGCATTAGCACGGCCCCCAACCCTTGCTTCGAGGCATCCGTGCAGACTGTGAAGTCCTTTTCCATATCCGACACTCGTAGAATTGGTGCACTGGTTAGTAACCTCTTAAGCTCAATGAATGCATTATCACATTCTTTTGTCCATTCATACCTAACCCCCTTTCATTGCAAAGTGGTGATGGGTTTCACTATTTTTGAGAATCCTTCCACAAATCTCCGATAATAACCAGCTAGCCCCATGAAGCTTCTCACCTCATGGGCATTTTTCGACACTAGCCACTCAATAATGGCCTTTACCTTTTCTGAGTCCACAGAGATTCCTTCACCGGAAATGATATGACCTAAATAGTGGATTTCTTTCTGGAGGAAGTAACACTTTGACAACTTCCCATATAATTTGTTCTCCCTAAGGCAGGACAACACTACTCGTAGTTGTTCTGCATGTTCTCTTTCATTCTTGGAATAGATGAGGATGTCATCTAAAAAGACTTGTACAAAATGGTCTAAGTACTTCCGGAATACATCCTTCATGAGGCTCATGAATACTTTTGGCACATTGTTCAATCCAAAAGGTACTACAACAAACTCATAATGTCCAAACCGAGTTCGAAAGGCAGTTTTTTGGATATCACCTTCCTTAATCCTTAACTGATGATACCCTGATCACAAATCAATCTTTGAGAATACCGCTGCTCCTTTCATCTGATCGAAAAGGTTATCTATTCACGGCATTGGGTACCTATTTTTTACTGCAGCACGGTTCAAGTCCCTGTAGTCTATACACAGTCGTAAGGATCCATCCTTCTTCTTTACAAAAATTACTGGTGATCCCCAAGGTGAGACACTGGGCCTTATTAGCCCTAAGTCCAGTAACTCTTTCAACTGCATTTGCAATTCACAAAGTTATGGCGCTGTCATCCAATACAGAGTCTTGGAGATTGGTTATGCACCAGGTTTTAGCTCAATAGTAAAATCGATCTCCCTCTCGGGAGGTAACCCTGGTAACTCGTTCAGAAAAACATCTTTAAATTTTGACAATACTGGGTACTGATCCAATGAGGGTCCCTTCCTTTCATTCATTGCTTCCACTACATAAAGTCGACACCCTTGCCTCAAGCATCGCTTAACCTTCATAGTTGATATAAAACATAATGACACTTTTCTCTATACAGCCTGGATCTCTACTAGTCTTCCTTCATTGTCGACACAAAGCACCCTCTTTACGAAACAATCTACCAAAGCTCGATGAGCTACTAACCAATCCATTCCAATGATTAGGTCATATGCCCCAAGAGCAGTGACGTATACCTTCAACCTGGTAGTACACACTCCCAGGTCTACTATACAATTATCGACATTAGGTCCTACTGCTTGTTTTTCCCCCGAAGCCATCTCGACTTGTTTAAAGTCATCGTGCTCATAGGCTACCAACCCACTCTTTTCTAATGCAGATGGTGAAATGAAACTATCTATCGCACCATAATCAAATAAAATATTAACATTGATATGATTTAGTGTACCTAATGAATCCACCACCGTGGATTGATGTTTGTCCTGGCGATTATTAACCGCTACGTAAATCTGGTGGCTGCTACTTGCTCTCCCCATCGGTGCCTTTCCTTCTCTATGCACAAACCCTAATTGTAATTATGGGTAGTCACACTGGTAATGGGGTCCTCCACACCCCCAACATGTAACACGAGATTGAACTTGTGTACTTTTATGTGACTGTCTCTGAAATGAGTTCCTTCCCCCGGAACCCCTGCCCCTACTCGTTGTTCCCTGAGATGGTCATGGACCTGTCTGCACTGTTGGCGATGAATGAGATGTTGCACTCACTGCCATTGAAATCCCTGTGGCTACTATCCTTGGAGTGACTTTGTTACCATATGGTGGTGGCCTTGAGCCCCCTCCCCTAGGAAATGCCCTCAGATCCTTCCCTACAAATCCAGGATGATGCGGAAATGTCGGTCTTGTACCCTCGATTAAGTTCATGTGTTCTTTTGCATAACGCGCATTTTCCACCGCCTCTGCTACTGAAGATGGTTTCCACATCCGCACCATAGCTCTTATCTTAGGGTTCAATCCATAGATGAAGCGCTCTGCCTGTCATTGGTCACTATCCATAAACGAAACATATTTGACCAGTTCCATAAATCTAATCTCATATTCTTCTACAGTTAAGTTTCCCTGTACTAAGGCATGAAATTCCCCTACCTGTTGTTCATCGTAGTATGCTAGTAGATATTTCCTTCGGAACCTCTCCTCGAAAAGTTACCAAGATACTGTGTCTGGGGTAAGGTGCAGTTGTCTTTCCAGGTTTCCCCACCAGTTCAAGGCGTTGTCTCTTAACTGAAAAATTGTGATCTTTGCCTTTGAGTTGGACGCATAGTCCCTTAAGGAAAAACACCTTGTCATGCCTTCCAACCATGCTTCCGCACGTTCACTGGTGCGACCCCCAACAAACTATGGAATTTTGATCTTTTGCAATTCTCACGTGATGTCTTCAGATGGAGGTCCTCCCCCTGAATCCCTTGACGCTTCTGGATTACCCGTTCCAGACGGTGGGGGTTCCACTTCAGTCCCTTTCGGTTGTCGCCCCTTTAAAGTCTCATTAATGGCTTCCAACGAGCGCAGTATGAGAGCTAGTTCGAGCAATGGTGGTGGTGGCGGTGCTTGCGATGGCGTTCCCCTGCCTCGACTCCCTCGAGTCTTGACCATCCTGTATGCTTTAACCTGCATCAACCAAGTTGTCAGGGTGAGTTCAAGGATGTTTCAAATTGGTGCTACTCAAACTAGAAACAGGGTTAGGCGTAAGTTTTCTTTACTTGTCTATAAATAGACATTACTCCTTTAGGGGATTGGCTAGGTTAGGGTTAGGATTAAGCATCTAAGCTTCATTTCTTCACCCCTATAAAAAAAAACTATTGGTTCCCTTGCCCTGTAGCTACGCTAGCCTTGCACCATACTTGCCAATTCCTATGCTTACTCTCCTAGTGCACATGCTGCCTCCTTCCCGCTTGTCCTAGTCTAAGTCCTTTTAACTTTTCACTTACAACTAAATATCCTCCGATGCTTGACTCATGAGCTTTTCCTTGGCACGTAGTGTTGGCGTTGTCGAATGCTACATTGAGATTTAGCGTTGACTTGACTGGTGGAATGGAGTGGAGGGACTTGGCACTTGGCTCGATGAGTTGTGTGTATGGTCTCGTGAACCTGACGCTTGGACAATCAAAGTTTATACTTGGGATACAAGGATCAACAACGCTAAATAAGCCTTTACCTTGATTTCCAATGCATTCACTAATTATGATTCAACTCTGTTAGCTGGCTTCGGATCACTAGGTTAGGTAATAAGCTAGTTAGTCTTAATCTTCATACTGTATCTTCCTGATAATAATACCACTCTAATCCCTACAGTGTTACCATTAATCTAAATAAGTAAAAGAATTTATTTGTGAAGACTTATGAGGGCGCGTTGGTGTTAGTGTTCTTCTTAAGGCGCTTCGCTTGGTGGGGGGTCTTGGGTTCAAAACCCATGGACTCTCTAACATTTTAATTTAATTAATTAATCATAATTACTTTTAATTAATTAATATACTTAGTTTTAATTGGCTGTATATATATTTAAATATATGTATGTATATTATATTATTATTATTTTATTTTATTTTGTTAATAATAATAAAAAAAATCACGATTTAAACCATTGAAATTTAAATTTAGTAAAATTTAAAAAGTTAATTTAAATAAATAAATAAAATATAAAATTAAATAAAATAAATAAAAATATTAAAAAAATCAAATCGGGCACGCATGAAGCCCACGTGCCCGCTTCCTCCAAAATAATCCTACACCTATCTCTCCAAACCCTAAATGTGTCCTTCCTCTGCCACCTCTCCACTTTGCTCCGTCCCTCTCGGCAGGCTCAATGCCCTTCTTTGAGCACTGGTGCTTGGGCGGTGGCTTCTTTGTATTACGTTTTGCGCTTGGCTTGGAGGTGAGTGAGCTCTCTCATTCCTCTGGTTGTTGCGTGCTCCGTAGTTCCTCGTGGGTTTCTACCAGCGAGTCTTGCCATTTCTGACTCAGGATAGTTTCTTCATTTTGGTTTGGCAGACTGTAGGGTTTCTGTGAGGCAAAATGGCTGGCGAGGCGATTGTTACTAGAGCTATAGACAATGTTTTGAGCATTTTTTTTTTTAATCGTAAATATCTCGATAATCATATAACTGGATGTCATGAATCATACATGAAGAAGGAGGAAAAACTGGGCGTAAAATTGTTTGTGCTCAGCCATCTATATTAACCAGTACCGGCCCATCGATATTAACAGGCTATGAATGGTGGGAATACAGTGGGATCGTATATGAAATTGAGAAATAAATTGTTGTTTTGGAAGGGATTTCCAAGGAGGAGGATGGGCTTATAGAGGATAATTTGAATGCATCGATGACGATGGATGTCGTTGAGGCTTAGTGTTGTCTACTTTAGTTGTCGTATATGAAGACTTTGCGTTTGCATTCAGCCTCTCCTTTCGATTCTCCAGAAAACGTTGCAGGGAATGCTTCTGTGTGCACCTTGCAAGAAGTAGGTTGGCGGTGGATCCCTGATCCCTCCTATAACTCATGACAGGAAGAGATTTTTGTAGCTCAGTCTGCCATCAACAGATGTTCTAGACATTAGTAAGTGGATATCTGGAATGATTTCCACTGCTGGCAGTTAACATGATGGCTTGTGCCTTATCTAAAGGAATTTCATCATATACGTTCACCGTTCCACAATAGAAAATGGTCAAATGTGCATCGGATCACCTGCCCGGAATGGTGGGCACAGCGGGCCTTGGTCTGCGTATTGACCCTCATAGGCTCATGTGTATTGATGTGTAGCGCACCCATTTTGGTCGCCCTTATGAGCTTCTCCTCTATGTGACTCATTGTGTGCCATTTATGCGTTTGGTCTTGACTAACTTTTGTTTTCAATTTTTGTTTCCCATCTGGTAAATTGTAATCTCTTTTGGCAATTTGGATATTGTTATGGACTGAAAATCTTTCCTCAGGAATTTTATTTAATGGCTAAAAACGTGAATTGGAAAGGCCTGACGATCTTGATGAGAACAAAGATCAAGGCTCTGCCTGAATCAAGACCCGCAAGTGCATCCAAGGATATGCATTCAAATAGTTATGGACTTGATGGTGAGCAATCTCAGAAGCCACCTCAAGTGTTTACTTCTGTCACAATCGACCATCCATCCAAGATATTGGAAACAGTGCAAAAGTTAATGCAAGGAGAAATTTACATGAAAAAGACAGATACTGTTGATCTGAATCTCACTGAATTTTCACAGTGTTACTAAAGTCTTGGATCTGGAAATCATCGAAAAGCTCTCTTTGCACTTGCTACCCAGTTTGGTGTTAATAGGGCCCACATTCGAGAACTTATGCAGCATTATCTTGGACTGCAGACTGATGATCATGCACAATAGTCTGACTTGGACGAGGAAGGGTGTGTGTCTGCTTTATATAGGACGGAGAAATATTTGTGACATGCTCTAAAGACATTATATATAACATTGTTTGAGTGATTGAATGCACATACTGGTGGCTTGAAGTTCTTGGTTGATCTCCGAGTAGATCTGAATGGAGCTATTCAGTAAGCTCTTTCTCTACAATGAATATTGGTGTCAATGTTGTTATATATTTTCTCAATGTAGTTTTAATAGTCTCAAATATGGTCAAATGAAACAGAAGTCATGGAAATTTTATTGTGTACATCCAGTTTATTATTAGTCTTATTCCAAAAACAGAAAAAGTATTTTGTATTAATATATACAAAAGTACAAAATTTCACAAAATTTATTTTGTAGGGTTTGCATAAAGGGTGAGAAACATAATTTTAAGGGAAGCAATGCATCTCACTGAGATCATCCAGAGTTACACAGTGCAAGTGATGAATTTATCTCCAAATGCAACAGAAGAACATGTCTGAGATTTCTTCTCCCACTCTGGAACAATCGAAAGCGTTGAATTGTTGAGGTAAGCTCAGGTTTTTAGGGAATTTTCTTTTGTTTCAAATCTGTATTGTTTAAGGTCGCCAGGAAGTGTTGAATTAGAGAGGTAGCCTCAAGATTTTGGGGATTTTTTTGTCACCAACACTTTGACCCTATTCGTTTTGGCTTCATTAAAGCAGCAACATGTCTTTAGGGGGTTTGAACCTCGGTCTAAGTATTAAAATTTCTTAAGATTGTTTAATTTCTTTTTGGAGATTTATGTATAAATTGTGTCCAACATACTATTTTTTTTATTGAAGATTTATATGTAAATTGTCTAGCATAATTCCAATCCCAATTTCCCGACTTAGCTGCAAAGTTTGACCATTTGCTGTTGATGCAGATAGAGGAGTTTGTACGAATAAGAATAGACGAATGCAAAAGGAGTTTTGAAAAAAAATCTATTTATATATTTATTTATTTTTTTGTGAGCAATTATAATGAATTTTACAAAAATGGAAAAGTGGTTAAAGTGTCTAGTTTATAGTTTAACAATTTATTATAAAGGTAATACTCAGAAGTAGTTAAAATTCTAACATTAATACGTCCTATTAATGAATATATATACTTAAAATCAATGTATACTTGGCTCATAGCTTAGGTGGGTAGGTAGGTAGGTAGGTAGGCCCTTGGTTCCAGATTTTGAACCAGGGCTCGGATACCATGTGTAGTAACTATATTAATTTAAACATCAATTTATTCCATAAACTGAAACAGTAACTTCTACTTGAATGCAGAAAACTCAATAATTTCTTTTAATTCAGCACATACGCATGTTAAATTTATCAATGAATAATAATTTCATAACAGAATAAAACAAATACATAAATTAAAATACCTTGGTCTGATGCTAACCCTTCGCTTGTCTTGTTGACCTTCCTTCTGTTGCCTTGCCCAACTTGAAGCCACGGACCAACTCTGCCCAAACCGTGTTTCCACCCTGCCAACTAGGACAACTTCCTAGCTCCAGGATACCATATGGATATCCTGGCCCCCATGCCCAAAACCTCCAGCAAACCAGTGCCCCCTGTACTAATCTTTCCCGACTACAGAACTCAACTCCCCTGTGCAAATCCAAGAGAACCCTCAAAAATATGATCCCCTCCTTCCGTAAGCCTCCTCCACTCATATCCCTCCTTCACCGCCCTTTCTCCTCATTTATTTCCTTACCTACACATTTATTATCTTATTTGATTATTAATGCTTTATCCTATTATTAATGCTCCTTATCCCCTCCGTATACGTAATCCTTTAATTTACCAATTAAATTTATTATCCCTTTTAAATTTAATACCCATGTCATTGAATGTAATAGGTAGTTAATTAATTAATTAATTAATCAAAATTATAACCATTAATTAATTAATAAATACTTAATTAATATCATTATACAAACCTTTGTTTAGTTATTAACATGTTAGGAAAAATTAATTACCTAATAAATTTTTTACTTAATAGTCCCTAAGTATATATTCAACTAGGGTTGTTACAATAATTAAGAAATTCTTAAATGCTTCTTGGTTATAATTGATAATCTCACCTTTTCTGCTATCCATCATTTTTTTTCTAAAGAATCCAATAGTTGCATTATCCTACCCTATGAAAAGACTTTTTATAATATGTTCTTTGATTTCTATCTTTATAAAACAAACCCCATAGCCCAATGGATGCGTAAACCCTATTTCAACCAATTTACAAAAAAACAAACAAACAAATTCTTATTTATTTAACTAGCCTAACATCTGAAATATGAAACATAGTTAAATCTTATAGAAACATCCCTCTCTGAAACTAGTAGGGCTAGATCCCAGTTTTGAAGTGGTTGGATAAGTTGCCTCTGACAATTTTTTTTTGCCTTACAACAATCTCTGGGAATTTACAGAGCGTTAACAAGGGGTTTGGTCCCTAACAAAGGATCATACATAAGTAGAATATCAAGTTCAACAAGCGCCTCCTAAGACACCTAGAAAACGAGTACAGAAGAATCATCCTTCAGATCAGATTATTGGAAACAAGGATGTAGTAGTTCAAACTAGAAGAAGAATCCATTCACCAGAACAAATGCACCTAGCACTCTTATCTACGATTGAACCAAACAGTGTTGAAGAGGCCAGCAAGGATGAATTCTAGAATACAGACATGAATGAATAATTGGATCAAATAGAAAAGAATGACACTTGGGAATTGGTTACAAGACCAAGGAATAAGAATGTTATTGGAACCAAGTGGGTTTTAAGAAATAAATTAAATGAATATGGACATGTTACAAGGAACAAAGCTAGATTTGTATGTAAAGGATACACACAAGTTGAAGGAATCGACCTTGAAGAGAGATTTGCCCTAGTTGCCAGAATGGAAGCAATCTGATTGCTCTTAGCCTATGCATGCTCCAAGAATATTAAAGTGTATCAGATGGATGTAAAATCAAATTTTTTGAATGGGGAACTTGAAGAAGAAGTCTACATTGAACAACCAGAAGGATTTCAGTTTTCATAGAATGCATATTATGTGTGCAAATTGAAGAAGGCCTTGTATGGTCTAAAACAAGCTCCTAGAGCATGGTCCTCTAGACTGGATAAATATCTACAGCAGACAGAGTTCATAAAAGGAAGTGCAGACAACAACCTCTACATCAAGGTAACTCAAGATAGTATTTTATTAATTAAAGTTTATGTTGATGACATTATTTTTGGAAGTGATGATAACAGGTTAAGCCAGAAATTTGCAAAGGATATGCAGAATGAATTTGAAATGTCATTACTCAAAGAACTATCCTTCTTCTTGGGTCTTCAGATATGTCAAAGAAACCAAGGAATTTTTATTTCTCAAACTAAGTATATTAGAGAAATGCTAAAGAGGTTCGGAATGGAATATTTCAAACCAGTTACTACTCCTATGCAAACCAGTTGCAAGTTGAGAAAAGATGATGATTCAAAGTTGATAGACCAGAGGAAATACAGGTCAATTCTTGGCAACTTACTATATGTGACAACATCCAAACCAGATGTAATGTAGGAAGTTGGACAAGTGGAACGATTTCAAGAAACACCAAAGGAATCACATGTCTTAGCAGTGAAAATGATTTTCAGATATATCAAAGAAACAAAAGAGTTTGGATTATGGTATCCAAAAGGAAAGGATCTATCACTTATTTCCTACACAGATGAAGATTGGGAAGGTTGCATTGATGACTGACGAAGCACCAGTGGAGCGGTGTTCTACTTGGGTGAGTGTTTGGTATCTTGGCTAAGAAAGAAACAATCATCAATATCTTTATCTACGGCCGAAGCAGAGTATATTGCAGTAGCAACATGTTGTACACAGGTTTTATGGATGAAACAAACTCTGACATATATACAGGTTGAGTATGATGAGCCCATTCCAATCTATTGTGATAATACAAGTGCCATCAATATCTCAAAGAACTCGGTGATGCACTCCAAGATGAACCACATTCCAATCAAGTATCAGTTTGTATGGGAACCAGTTGCAAAAAAAACATCAGAGTTGAATATGTGGGCACAAAAGAACAAGTGGAAGAGATATTTACAAAACTGCTTCCAAGGGAAGCCTTTAAGTATCTTCGCCAAAGACTCAGATTAATTTCTACTCGAAAATGAATGCTTTTGAATGCTTATCTTATATGTCTTATATTTACATGAGGAAGGACCATAAAGAGGACAGTTTGGGTTGGGAGATCAGTTTTAGGAAGAGTTCATTCAGGGGGAGTATCCCCAAGGATAATTCAGTCAGGGGGAGTAGCCTCGAATGGAAAGATAACTTTCCCATTAATGACAACGGGGGAGATATTTATCATATGAAAAGGTAAATGGTTGGAGAAAGAGCACAGAGGAATGGTTCCAGGGGAGAGGTGGTCACAAGGGGAGCATGAGTGATACGACTTCAGTATTGCATCAGAGTGTTTCCATCAATTCCAAAGGGGGAGATTTTTTATTAATTGGGTTGGTTTTCATTGATGTCAACCCTTGAAGAAAGTCCGGTAGCGAATTCCAGTATGACAAAGGTTTGGGAAATGGACCCAATTTTTTTTTATAAATAATGGTATGGGTTTTGATATATTTGCAGGTAAGACTATTCAATATGGATAGTACATGTCATGCCATTTTCGGTGGTATGTGGAAAGTCACATAACTCCTCACTGTTAGAGAGTTATGTCCATGTGAAGTTGGAGAACCCTCATGAGTCATCTAGAAGCACCAAAAGGTCAAAGTAGTCAAAGTGGTTGAAAAGAAGAAATTATTTAAATAATAAAGTGAAGTGATGAGTGTACTATAAGTCAAAGTGGATGCAAAAGAAATTATTTAAATAATAAAGTTAATGGAGAACTTACTAATTGTGGAAAGTGGTTAAGTGAAGTGGACAAGTGGTTAGTGTTGGCAAATGTTTAATAGGTAGTATGTTAGTATGCTTGTCATTGATGGAAAGTACAAACAGTGGAGATGGCAAGATAAGGAGGATAAAATCCCTTGGGGATTCGGACGTGAAATCTCAGGAGAAACAACGTTGAGGAAAACGCGCGCAGCAAGGCTCAAGGATCCACAGCGGAGGAGAAGGAAGACAGAGATCCACAGCCATTGGATCTCATTCAGAAATCCCGTCAGCCGTCAGATCGGACTAGAGCTGCATGAGATTTACCATCGGGAAATGCCAAGGTGAAATCCCGACAGAACGTCGACCGTCAGATCTGATTATAGACAAGAAAAGCACACTGAAAAGGAGGACAGATCTCAGACGTTAGATCCAAGCGCAGGACCCGACCACCGTTGGATTGAGGAGAACCTGCACGGTCTTTAAAGTGCAAGGAGGTTTGGCTGTGGTCATGGGGATAACGGTCATATGGACCAAGAGCCTAGCCTTTGGAGTTTCGAGAATCGCGAGTTGGATATGTCAAAGTTCATTGACATCACAAACCCTGAAATCACGATGAGTGAAATCCCGACTGAACCTGAACCATCAGATCAAGATATGATCTAGACCATTGACTTGACCCACGTCAACAGACCACGTCAGCTAAGCAACACGTGGCACAACCTGGTAGTGACAAGTGTCAGACTAATTCAGCAATTCAGGCACATGTGGGTAACGAATCAAAGTGACACGTGGTAGTATTTAACACGTGTCAAACCACGTGTGACGTCAGCAGAGACATTGGAGATCAAGACTTTGAAATGACAAAGTCACTTGACATCGAAAGTCTCGAAATCCTGGAGGGATCGAGACCCTCCATCTGAGGGACAGGTGTTGAAGATCAAGGCGCCATCGGCATTTTGTTCATCGGGAAATCGGGGATCCTGTTGACAAGAGTTTTGTACAAGTCAGAATCGCGATCTGCAAAACCCTGATGAGTGGGGGCCAGCTGTCAGCACAGCAGCGAAGGAGGACGGTGGCATAGTGGAGGCCAACTGTTAGAGATAAGGAGCGCATTGGATTCAGCATACCGAGAGTCCCGTTGACTTGTGCATCTTGGCATCACAAACCTCGTAGCCCCGACGGGATAAGGCTGAGGTCACAGCCCTTGGCCACATCAGCGAGAGATGGACAGATGTCAGAGGACAAAGAGGAGCCGATTCTTGTCGCATGGTTAGGTGGAGAATGACACAGAAGGTGACGTGACAGGAGTGGGGCCCTTCGACAATACTCCACCATTCCAGACCCCCCCCCTGTATTAAAGATAGAAAGGCAAGGGGGGTCCGGAATCGCATGAGAGTCGTTGATCTGAACACTTTAATCCTGACCGCTCGAAAGATGCGCGCCCAATTCCGGACCCCCCCCCCTCCGCTTAAAGATAGAATGGCAAGGGGGCTCCGGAATCGAATCCAGACCGTAGATCTGAGAGCAAAAATACTGATCATCTAGATTTTCTCACCGCATATCCAACGATGTAAATGATTTTAAACAAAATCGAAGGGCTACTAAGGCACGACGCAGTGAGACTACCAGAAACCATTGATGACGTCTACTAGAGAAGTCGAAGAGACCGCTGAGTGATCGCCAGAAGAGATGAAGAGCTCCAAGCTTCGTCCAAGTGAAGAAAGACTACTCTTAGAAGGAATTGACAGATGGATGAGCGTGGAAGCCTATAACTAAAACAGAGAAGGTGAGCTCAACTTTCACAGAGAAGACGAGGAATATCAACTGCCAGAGAGACTGAGGAATCTCAACATAACATCCAGTAATGTTGAACGCGTGGGAAAACGGCCAGAGAAGCTGAAGAGTCACGATGATAATCAAACAGAACACTCGAGAGGTGGAGGATAACGATGCAGAGTCATCATGCAGAGGCATTGCGAACACTGCATGCACAAGTTTCACAGAAGCTATAAAGACACGGTACAGAGAAGAGATGGGGTTGTTGTTGCTGTTGCCATTGGAGGTTGTTGTGATTGTTGTTGGTGAAGATAATTCATGGTTGAAGAAGGATCAGAGTGCAGAAGCTAAAGAGAAGAGAAGACTAAATGTACGGTGACTGGGCATAGCGCACAGAGCAACGAAATGCAGCAGAACAGTGATAAGTCAGGTAAGCCATCGTCGAACATCATATCATTGTAATAAATTCAGTAGCAAAGATTTATATTTCAGGGTGGTTGGGAGGATCTAGGGAGGACTGGTGTCCTCAAAGGTTTAGGTGGGTGCTTGAACACAGGGAGTTGGTGCTTCCTTCTAGTGGGTGCTAGAGAAAACAGGGAGTTGGTGCTTCCTTCTAGTGGGTGCTAGAGAAAACAGAGAGTTGGTGCTCTCAGCAAGTTGCAGCTTGCAAAACTGAGGTTGTAGCCTCACTATGAGTTGGTGCTCATATGTATGATACTGTAAAGATTGTAACCATTACTTATCATATAAATAAAAAGAGGTTTCTACCCTGCATGGGTTTCCTCGGGAAATATCTATCTCTGTGTTTCTCATATATGTGAATGATGTTGAAAGTAAAATTGTTTATTTCTCTACATTATTGTGATCATCATTTAGTGTCTCTACAAAGAGTTTAAAAGAACCAAAATTGTTTAAGAACGGTAACAACTGATTCACCCCCCCTCTTAGTTGTCCAACAATTGGTATCAGAGCAGGACCTTTTTTATCTAAGGGTAGATCCTAGAGCTTAAACATGTCAAGCGATGAAGGAAATTCAACCAATAAGGCCCCTCTATTCAATGGAACAAACTTTGCCTTCTGGAAAGTTAGAATGAGAACCTACATAATGGCTTTAGGTGCAGATGTCTGGGATGTGGTAGAGACTGGTTATGTAAAGCCAGTTGTG
>ML781555.1:165360-188427 GCA_009831015.1 Picea engelmannii | reverse complement strand
GTTCGATTACATTGGAAGCAATTCATGCATCGTGTGAATGATATCGATATGTTGTTTTGATTGTAATTAGGCAATTACAGTTATGAATTTATTTGCAAAATTATTTGAAACATAACAAATAAGAACTGTGATTGGATTCAACGAATACAGTGATGTGTGAAATCGCAAATACTTTCTATATTGGCAATGGTAATCTTATGCTTATTTGACTACGATTATCCCACACGATTCGGTTTGTTATTGATGGCATTCGTGGAACATTCTGGTTCAGATTTGATTCAATTTTGGGAAGAATTGAGAAACAGGGTATTCCTATTTTGTATCAATTATACCCCTACTCTGTTCTTATCGTGTGCTATTCGGTTTTTATTTTGATTTAATCCGTAAGTAATGTATTGGTTATTGCAAATTGATTAAGTTCGATTTGATTTGATTTAAATCTGGTCATTTTACTATGATAAGACCAGCTACAGAATCAAACGATTCTGTAGCTAAGTCTATAGATTCAATTCTGTTATTATTTTTTGAATAAGACAATCTTCTAACTTGATTCTGGTGTCTATTGTAGGGAAAAACGAATTGTCAATGGATACTATAGGCAGTTGGAAGACATCTTACAGATTTTACTTGCTTTTAGTTATTTAGTTTGGAGATTTTGGGATTATTCCCAGATTTTGTAAAACTGTTTGCTATTTTTCATAAGGAGGTTTTACCTTGTGAAAACTTATTTAAACTCATGATTTTGTAATCATAAAACAATTCTCAGTTGGGGGAGAACAAGGATATGGAGTTTTGACTCAAACTGGAGCAGAATTGGTGTTTTGTTGTAGCTTTCTGCTTTTCAATATATCAACACTTTGTTCTATGTTTTGTATATCAGCTTGTTTATGGTTTGGTATTGCGTTAGCTATATGAATTATATGCAAATGATATAATCTTATTTCTTTATCTATATCTTGTTTCTTCCTAAATCATAAAGGACATAACAATTCTCAATTCATTTTAGTGAATGATAGCGATGTCTTCTTCGTAATTTGAATTGTCATATATAAGCTTGCTGTATAATAGGTTTCCCCTTTTGCAGAAGTTTATAACCAGAAAATTGTTATGATAATCTTTTATGTCTTGTTTGTCCTGTAATAATACTTCAGGAAGCATTATAGCTGATCGTTTCCAAGAAGCTTAAGGGCCTAACTGGTGTGAGTTTCCCTCCTCCAATCAGCATAGAAGTCATCTCGCACAGGGCAAACTTGGAGCATTTCCAGGTTAATTAGTTAGGTGTTTATTGCTTTAATTAATTAATAGTTTAGTTAGATTTAGATTATTTAATTGCAGTTAGTTTCCTTTCTGTTTCATAAAATACAAAAAGACAAAAAATAGATCCTTGGCTGTCTTATGGCAGCGAGCACATGAGTTTTGCAGGTTTTAATCAAATCTGTAATCTGTCCATATTGTATATTTGTGAATAAAAAATGATCTTGGCTGACAATTAAGTAGTTGATTTGAGTTATTATAATCATAGTTAGTATTTTGTAGACATATAGTAGCTAGTAATTTGTAGTTAGATTAGTTTGTTAATTTTAGTTTGTTTTATTAGTTTCTAGTTTCCTTAGTTTTAGTTTAATTTCTTTTATTTAATTAGTAAGTTTGTTTTAGTTAGTTTTTTTATTAGTTTCTAGTTTCCTTAGTTTAGATTATTTAGCTCAGATCACTTTCTCTTTGGTTTCCTTACGAGACCTCAGAGCGGCCAACGGAGCTGTTAAACTCGTCAGGGTGGTCCATACCAAACGGCTTGGGTTATTTAGACAACCTCGGACCAGTTCCACTCTTCCAGTTGACGGATGGATTGTTTCGCCCGTCAACAGACTGTTAGTATAACAGGGCGTGTACATGAGGGAAAGCCATGGAAATCTGAGGAGATGAAGAAGCTGAGGTTTTAGATTCTGAGAACAAGCTCCCAGGAAGGTCTACAGTGATCAGATAAATCAGATTTATCCACTAGTTCAAAAGGTTTGTCATATTTCTATGAGTACTTGGATTTTGATGTATGCATGAAAAATGGTTATGGAGATTTGAGGATCCTTCCTAGAGATACTAGTGGTTGCATGGGATCTTCTGTATAAGTCATATCTACAAAAATATAGTGTTGGTATAATCAATATTTATCATTAATACTTCTTGTTAGATTTGAGGCACATCTTGTATTTCTTGGCATATGGCTAAGGGTTTTTGTGGCACATGGTTGAGAGATTGTATTTGTGAAGTGGTTGATGTATTGAGAGGTTGAATATTAGAAAGGGTTTGATGTCTAGATCATTGAGGGTTATTATACTTGTTTATGATTACACACACTTATATGGAACATGACTAGAGAGAGATATAGAGTTTTTGGGGAAAGGTTATGTATGAGGATGCATGCAGAGGGTAGAGTTAAAGTCTGGATACAGTGACAGGTTGTAGATCTATGTGAAAGAAGTTGTAGAGGCTCGGAAGTTTTCAGAAGAAAGAAAACCCTAGTTTTCATAAGGTATACGCGGGCTGCATAATAGACATGATGCTTACATATGCGGGCTCTATAATAGATAGGGCACGTGCATATGCATGGTGCAGAACTACAGGTGACGTATCTGTTGTATTTTTTGATACATGCTCATTTCAAGAAGATATTGATTGCAAGGCAGTAATACAGGTTGGCTACAGGGCAGTGGTACAGGTTGTTACAACAATATATCTCACAGTGATAGTGTGTCAGTGGTTCCATCATTCTACTTTTATTTTAGGGAGGTTGGACAAGGAAAGGATAGGTGGTTGTAGCCACCTTCCGGTTGTAGCTAGAGAACATAGGGGGTTGTAGCCTCCTTCTGGTTGTAGCCAGAGAATTGGGGAGTTGGAGCTTCCTTCAGGTTGTAGCTTGAAAAACTGGGGGGTTGGAGCCTCCTTCCAGTTGTAGCTGGAAAACAAAGGAAGTTGGTGTTGCCAATGAATGTAATTCTTAAAGACATATAAGAAAAATCATTACGTGGTTTTCTCCCGCTTTGGGTTTCCACGTAAAAAGACTGGTGTACTGTGTATGTGTATGATTGCTCATTTTTTCATTGGTTATTTACTCAACAACTATTGGGTGCTAATGCTACATTGATATAACACTTCCTTTTTATGGTTAAAAAGGATTACAATTTCTCTATTACTGATTCACCCCCCACCCCCCCCTTAGTAATCCAACATATGAAACATTTGACAAGTTTAAGGAATTGAAGGCATTGGTTGAGAAACAGAGTGGTCTATCCATTAAGATACTGAGATCAGATAGAGGAGGAGAATACAAATCGAATGAGTTTTTGGAGTATTGCAAGTTTCATGGAATAAATAAGCAGTTCAATACAAGATATGCACCTCAACAAAATGGTGTTGTAGAAAGGAAGAACCGTACAATAATGAAAATGGCAAGAATCATGTTGAAATGAAAGAATCTATCTAATGAATATTTGGTTGAAGCAGTAGTTTGTGCAATTTATATATTTACCAGGAGTCCAACAAATATTATGAAGGAAATGATTCATCAACAAGCATGGAGTGGTAAGCATCATAGTGTTTCTCATTTTAGAGTATTTGGTTGTATTTCATATACACATGTACCTAAAGAAACAAGGAGTAAATTGGATGATAAAAATGAAAAATGCATTTTTATTGGTTATGATGAACAATCTAAGGCATATAAGTTGTTTAATCCTATAACCAAGAAATTCATTGTAAGTAGAGATGTTGTATTCAAAGAGGAAGAATCATGGGATGGAAATATAGACAAGACAATTACAGGTACAACAACAATACTGTTAGGGTCCTAACTCGCACATAGGTAGATCAATATATTCTAATGTAATAAAGGTCAATATTAATAAGGCCTTTCAATAAAATAGAATAAGGCGGATGTAAGAAGACCTAATAGAAGATTATACTTCTAGAAGGATCTTCCTCTAGATGCTTCTCTTGATAGACATATTTAGTATAAATAAGGGTCGAGGGTATGAAAACCCTAGCTTGGAGATTATTGTAACAGAGCGCTGCTCGACTGGAGGTTTCCCCCTCGAAGAGGCCTGTGAACATTTCTTTTTGAATCAAAGTGTTATTTCTGTTGTTGTTCCTCCTTCATTTTTGTGCTATTGTGGAGATTATGCTGGTTATATTACTGTTATTCTGCCATTTCTAGCATTTTATTTCCATTCTGCGTATTTATTATATATGGTATCTTGCAAGTGGTATCAAAGCACTTTCCTTGGCATAAATTGTGGGAATTTTTTTTTCAGGCTAGAGACGTATTCCAATGTATTTAAGCCATAGATATATGTCGTTACGTGCATAAACCCGCGGTTGAGGGATTCATACACGCAGGAAATACAAGTGGTTCTTAAGCGCACATCTGTTGGCCACCCTTGTAACCCTTGTTGGTACCCCTTCGAGTGGTAGCGCATTAGACAACACCTATGTACAGATCGACCTAGATTTCCTGAATCCCTCTCTAGATAAACCTATCGGCTGCTAGATTGCTATAGTGTCACCGAGAACAACACTCGGGAAGATACTCTCTAGTACCTGGGTAGTCGGGTAGTACGGCTAAGGGTACGGTCTATCCTCCTTAGTTAGTGCCCTGAGATATTGGGTCGATTACTACTGTTGGACCCCGCATGTATATCAGAGAGCTATAGCACAGGGAAAACCCTTGTCTGTAGAACCCTTGAATACCTAACCCTTGGGGGACAGAAACATAAACAAATTAAAATCGACCAGATCTATTGCCGCACAGCTCTGTTTGGGTTGCCAAGTAAATACACATTTCTTTCTGGTTAAACATTTGGGGATTTCATCACTGCAGTATTCTTCAGACCGGAGCATAACTCCGTAGGTGTAAAAAAAAAAAAAAAGGTCTGGAAATGTTTTCACCATTATTTGAGACCTATTCCATTGGATTCATATCTTTTCCCTTATCACATTCATCCATATCATTTTTCGGCCAAAAAACTTTGACCCCGCCCGCCCCTTTTCAGTTCACCCATCCTCATGGCCCATACCCATAGCCAAGAACTGGAGTCTCGCTTCAATAACTTGCAATCTAGTTTCCTCGAGACCCAAAAAGAAGTGAAACAACTTAGTGCTACTGTTGCCTCCCTCGATACATCCATAAATACCACCATAAATGCATCTGTGCAGTCCTCAATGGAGGAAGTCAAACAAGAACTGACCACCCAGCTTGAATCTGTCTTTGCATCACTCTGCACCAAACTAAAGATCCCTACAGATGACCCTTTCTCTGAATCACCTCTAAAGACCGAAGGCGAAAATTCCTCCCATTCCCATACCTTTCAGCCCCATCACTTTCAACGTGACCTACGCCTTCCGTGGGTGGATGTGACCAAATTTGATGGCTCGAACCCTGTTGGTTGGGTAGCCCAAATGGAACATTATTCCTCTTTATATGGCATCACAGATGACTTGGCCAAACTCTAGTATGGTGTTCTCCATCTAGATCAAGAATGTTGGCAATGGTGGCAATGGAGAAAACTTCCCATCAAGGGTATATTGCTTGGACCCAATTTGTGACTGAGCTTTATGAACACTTTGACATGGACACCAACCATTTGGGCCATTTGACAAAGTTGAAACAATCTGGAACAGTAGAAGACTTCATAGCTACCTTTGAGCGCCCGACTTTTCGAACAGAGGACATGACTAATGCTTTCTTTCGAGAGTGTTTTATCAGTGGCCTCACTGTTATTCTGCCATTTCTAGCATTTTATTTATGTTTTGCGTATTTATTATATTTGGTATCTTGCAAATACCTTATGAAGGACAAGAAGAAAAAGGTCAAGGAGAACAAGGAAAAGAATCAAATGAGAAAGGAGGAATACCATCAAGAATTCCACAAGAAGAAAACTCACAAAGGCAAGTTGAGCAAGGAGAACATCAAGTCCACAAGTAAGTAATGACTCAAATCCTACACTTGCATCATTAAGACCAAGATTAAGAGCCAAAAAGAGTAGAAGCTTGTAAGAAATATATGATCAAGGAGATAGGATAGATTTTCAATCCAATTTTTATTTATTTACCCAAGATCCTATATATTTTGAGGATGCAATTAAGGAAGAACATTGGATTGATGCAATGAATGATGAAATGGAATCTATTTAAAAAATGATACATGGGATCTAGTTGATTTACCTAAGGAGAACAAATGCATAGGTGTGAAATGGGTTTATAAAACTAAATATAAGGAAAATTGAGAAGTTGACAAATATAAGGAAAGATTAGTAGCTAAAGGATTTGCACAAGAATATGGATTTTATTACAATGAAACATTTGCACCCGTAGCAAGACTTGACACAATTAGGATGGTACTAGCTATTGCAGCTCAACATAGTTGGAAAGTTTATCAAATGGATGGGAAATAAACCTTCTTAAATGGATATTTAGAAGAAAAAGTCTATGTGCGACAACCACTGAGATATGAAGTAAAAGGATGAGAAGACAAGGTTTACAGGTTGAAGAAGGAACTTTATGGATTGAAGCAAGCACCAAGAGCATGGTATACTAGAATAGATTCATACATGATAAATAATAAATTTAGCAGAAGCACTAGTGAACCTACACCATACACCAAAGTCAATGAACAAAGTCATATTTTGATTGTTTGCTTATATGTTGATGATTTTATCGAAAAAGATAATCGCTTTATTGATATGTTTAAATCAACAATGAATAAGAAACTTGAGATGACATATTTGGGGTTCATGAAATGTTTTCTTGGTATTGAAGTCACAAAAAATGATAAGGGCATTTTCATTTTTCAAAGTAACTATGCAAAAGATGTTTTAAAGAGGTCTAGAATGATAAATTGAAGTCTAGTCTCTACACCCGTGGAAATTGGCACAAAACTAAGTAGAGAACATAATGAGATGGATTTTGATTCAACCATATTTAGAAAATTGGTTGGAAGTTTGATGTATCACACAACAACTAGGCTAGATATAATGTATGGAGTCAGTTTGATTTCTAGATTCATGGATGCACCAAAGAATTCACATTGGCAAGTAGGAAAAAGGTTATTAAGATACATTGTAGGAACTATGAATCATGTAATATTGTATTCTACTACAAATAATTTGGAGTTGGTTGGATACATAGACAATGATTTTGCAGGAATTATTGATGAAAAAAAGAGCACATATGGATATGAATTTCATCTTGGAACAAGAGTCATGGCATGGGCGTCAAAGAAACAACCTATAGTGACAATCTCATCAGCAGAAGCAGAGTATGTAGCAGGTACATCAGCAACATGTCAAGCAGTTTGGATGCAAAGAATATTGAAGGATCTAATGCATAAGAAAGAGGAGCCTACTAGAATCTGTTGTGACAACAAGTCCACCATTACACTATCAAAGAATCATGTTTTTCACAAGAGGACAAAACACATTGACACTAGATATCACTTCATTCAAGAACTAGTCAACAATGGAGAACTCATTCTACAACATTGCAGATCAAAGGAGCAACTTGCAGACATATTTACAGAGGCTTTAGAACAAGACCAATTTGAGTATTTGAGAGAAGCTTTGGGTATTGTAAATATTCATGTAATCAGTAGTAGAAATTAGGGGGGAGTGTTGTTTGAATTAATTTCTACCAACCACATTTAAAGATGAAACTTCTACCAACCTCCAACGATTTTTCACCCACCGACACTCGTAGATATTTTTGGCTCCAAGAACTACCTAGATATTCAATATTCTTCCAAATATCTCTATAAATAAGAGGCATTTGTAATCGCTTTATTGTAAGGAAATATCAAGTCTTCAGTTTGATTTTAGTCTGGTGTGTCTCTTTGCCTCTACCCACTTCAATTTTAATACGGACATCATTTAAAATTCTTCTAAACTTAATAATCTTGCACTATACTATGAAGTATAACTAGTGTAGGAGGTTCCAATCTAATGCACTATATTATGAACTAGTGTTGGAGGTTTTGTCATTTGTCACTGAAATTTTTTGGCATTTTTCATTGGAATCCATCAATATAAATCTGGGTGAAATCACCCATTTATGTTATATATAAATTGCATTTTTGAATATATCAATGGATTTAGCTATCTGAAAAACCCCTGAGTGTTGGGATTATACATACCTAACCACTTAAATTTACAATTCTAACAATTTATAATCAAATTTTGAACAAAATGTCCAAATAATAACCAAAACATAAAACCCTTAAACTACACAAATATAAAAATGTACAATGCAAATATTTTAATGTAGCCATCACCAAAAAAAAAATTAGACTTATTGAGCCTTCACTGCACTATGAAGTACAACTAATGCATTCTAGAATGAGATAAGAATGTGATGATCACATCTTTTCAATTGGGCCATCATGGAGATCAAATATCTAGAAGGTGGGACATTAAATGAACAATGGGATACCCGATCTAACTAGTTGTATTGCATTATTTAACTTCATTCATTAATATTTTTATTATTATTAAATCTTAAATATTAATAATCCATTAATATTAATTTATTTTTACTTACATTTATTAAATTTTATAAACATTTTTATTTTCAGTTACTAATCTACATCCACCAGTATTGATTTGATTTATCTTAAAAATTTAAATTTACAATGCATTATTGGTTTGATTTATTTAAAAAAAAAATGAAATTTGCAAAATAAATTTATTAAGAGTTGAGGGGAAAAAGGTAATTGCTACGCACATTAATTGATATTAATGTCTATTTGCAAGTTTACAATGCATTATTGGTTTGATTTATTTTAAACAATTTTGAATTTGCAAAAGAAATTCATTGAGAGTTGAGGAGGAAAAAGGTGAATGTTATACACATTAATTGATATTAATTTTTATTTGCAAGTGCATTGGTTAAAGTGGAATTGTTAAAGATTTCGAGTTAGCGAAGGACCCGATAGAGGTTGATTAAAATGCTCCTTTCTTTTTTGGTGTGAAGCCCCAACATAAGCCCACAAATACCATCACCAAACCCATGAATCCTTGGTCTCATGCCAAGGTCGATTTCATTGAAACAAAAGGATAATTTGGTGCCAACAAATATTCCCACATGCTACAAAAATCAACACATATTTTATCTTATGAAGGTGTAAAAGTGGACCCCAACAAAATTAAATCTATGTGGGAATAGTTAATTCCTAAAACCTTGAAGAATATTAGAGAACTCTTAGGATTGAAAGGATATTACCACAAGTTTGTCAAGAAATACAGTCAAATAGAGGCACCTCTAACAACATTATCAAAGAATGAAGCATTTTCTTGGACTCAAGAAACAACCAAATCTTTTGAAAAACGTAAGGAGTTTATGTGTACAACTCACGTCCTGGCTACACCTAACTTCGCAAAAAAATGTATTGTGGAGTTTGATGCCTTATTCCATGGACTTGGTGTCATTTTAATGCAATACGGAAGACCTCTTGCATTTTAAATCAACCAACTTAAAAAAAAAACTTACTCAAACCCATTTATGAAAAGTAATTGTTGGCCATACTACATGCAATTTAGAAATGGTTCCCTTACCTAATATGAAGATGCTTCAAAGTAAAAACATATCATGATAGTTTGAAGTATTTCTTGAAGAAACAATTATCTTCATAGGAGCAACAAAAATGGGTTACAAAGATGCTAGGTTATGACTTTGAAATTATCTACAAAAAATGAAAACATAATGTTGTGGAAGATGCTCTTTCAAGGAAAAAAGAACAAATAAGAGGTTTACTATGTGTTATTTCTATTATGTGATCTAAATGGGTGGAAGAAGTAAGAATAGAATGGAATCGAGATCAATAAGTATGCAAGATCATTCAAAAAGTACAAGAGGACCCCATTTCATTAGATAATTTTTTATAGAATAATGATTTGATATGGTATCATGATTTCCCATATTTACATAATAATTCCCATCTCAAACATAAGGTCCTTCTAGAATTGCACACATCTCCTATAGGAGGACATTCATGATTCTTGAAAATGTATCACATGATCAAAAATGAATTTTTCTAGGAAGGTATTAAAATTGATGTTCAAAAGTTTGTTTATGGATGTGTGGTCTTCCAACATAATAAGGGAGAGAGATTTAATATGTCAGGTCTCCTATAAACATTAGCTATACCAAGTCAGTGTCAGGAATAAGTTTCAATGGATTTTATTACATGTTTACCAAAATATAAAGGAAATATTGTCATCATGGTAGTAGTGGATAGAGTTACAAATGATGCCCATTTTTTCTCTCTTTCTCATCCGTTTAAAGAAAGTACAGTATCTGCAATATTCGTGGAAAAAATCCAAATCTACATGGAGTCCCCAAGGTTATTGTAAGTGACAGAGATCCAATTTTCAATGGAAATTTTTGGACTGAAATATTTTCTTGTTTGGGTGTTGTTAGCACTAGAAGTCACCTCTGGATTGCAGCAGAGGTAAGCCTGATAACCATTAGTTTTATATGTCACAAATAATGAATCAGGGTGGTCGAATGGGTGAAGATGCTTTATAACCAATGCATAACCAGGAAAAAACAGTGCTTTATCAAAACTTTACAATGCGGGAGCCTAGCTCAACCATCGACACTTACAATGTGCCCAAAATGCCTACATATATGAAAAAAAATTGTAAACAACAGGAACGTGCTCGGGCTTCCATGGCACTACGCCTGGGTCTCTTCGGTCAGACTGTGCATGCAGTCTCTATTAGACTTCATCTGCAGTCTTCTCTGTGCAAAGCTTTGCATCTGGGATTTCCCCTGTCAGTTTGCCCATGCAGTTCTTTATCAGAAGGGAGCTCTGTCATATGCCATCAGAGGAGCCATAGATGAAATGAATAGCCGATGGTCCTTCCTAAGATTCCATTCATGGTGGAAGCAATGTTCAACTGCTACCACCAACCTTAATAACTGCCTTCTCGGGATCAGGACTAGCACGATTCAAACTTGGCACTTGGAGGATGCGGTGGCCACTTTTTTCCTTCTGGAGCTGAGCTGGACCTTCGTAGGGGGATTCAACAGTTGGACATGGATGAGGATTCAACGAGGTGATGTAGTGATCAACGGAAAAATAGGACAACCAGATGGAAGGGACATGGAGGCTGGGACAATGAATGACGAGGTGATGTGGAATGAGAAGGTGATGAGGAGACCGCAAGGCGATGGGTTAGGGAGAGGGGATACAACATAGGTAGAAGTGTCATGGAATAGGGAGGTACAGGTGGCGGGAGATGAGAGGTGGAGCAGGGAAGGTAAGATGTGACAGAAAGAGGAGAGAGACGGAGTGGGGGACAGATGTTCATAGCAGCAGATGATGGTAAGCGGAGATAGGAAGCAGTCTACTCGGAGGGGGGGGAGAGTGGTAAGAGGTTTTAGGAAGGGGGGGTCTGAGTTCATGAGAGAGCACCACGTTAATGGGGGGCCCTCACTGGGAAACCACCAACTCGGACCACCCCCCAATTTGTTAAAGGAAGAACATCTAGGGTGTCTGATATGGAACCCAAGCCATAGATTAGAGCACGCAGATCTCGATCATCCAGATCTATGCACCCCCTAACACAAGGCACCAATCCATCACATCAACCAACGAATTTAGGATAAAATGCATCTAGTGGGTTTTTTTAAGCCCCTTTTCTCATAATTTGTCACCTAAAGGCCAAAACCAATGGGGAAAACACCCCATACAATAAAATGTGATAACATCATGCTCCATGGGGGATAGAGTCCTCCCTGCAAGGCTCTAAGATATTCAGTAGTTTCAGTCACCTTCTGCATTGGGCTATGGAGTTGAGCTCAAAACCCCTGCTGAGGAATACAGGTCAAAAAATAGAACAAAAGCAAAATACATGGGCTCCATAGGAGCTTATTTATATATAGTCCTAAACTAATCAATTTTTACATGGTGCTAGGTGAAAGAAAATTTCCACCATAGCCATTCAAGTAACTTCCTTGCTAGAAGTTCCTCTACTCTGTCAGGGACTGATAACGGATGATGTAACCGTGATAGCAGAATGGTTACATCCTTCATATTTCTTCCAAGGGATAAATTCGAGACGAAAGTAGGTGGCTCTGAGATGTGAAGGAAATGCCACTCCATGTACTCGTTGACAGGGTCATAGAGTGAGTGGTAGATTCTGGAAAATTTGTAACAGGCAACCTTCTCTGCCACATAGTTTCTCACACATGGTTGAATGTCTCTGGAGAGTGCAGATGAATGAGAAGTTGATGCAGGCTTACTGATCTCAGGTGGTGATGGTTTCTCACTCACATGCTTTGTGTAGGCTATAAACTACACCTCTAGATGCTCTTCTTCTTCTTCATAGCTCTTCCAAGGATCAGATTCATAATCATCATAAATAGGATCCATGTGAAAGCTCTGCTCTTAGTTTTCTGTAGATACAGGGTGACCAATTTCTTCAAAGTAATGAGGCTCTACTACATGCTCTTGGGAATCCTGCATATCCATATCAATATCTTATGCATAGCTGTCATATACAGGCTGGATGCTCCTCATGCTGTCGAAATGTGGGGTAAGGCTCTGCTACTCATCATCAGAATAATCGTCGAAGCCAAAGACAACAAATGCCTAAGGAGTAGAAGGGAGGGCCTCGACAACCATGAAATATTCTTCAATGTCCTCAGTAGGGATGCCAAGATCCACTGCCTCAAGGGAAGGAAACTCCCTTTCTACACTTTCCTCACTAGGGAAGTGAACATAGCTTTCCTCCAAGGAAGATGAACAGGGAAGAGAAAGTACTAATTTCTTATCCAAGCCATCACCTTCAACCTCACAACAGTTATGATAAATTAACTCAGCAGAATAATGTTTTTGACAGTGGGCATTGAAATCTGCATGAAACTATTCTAGAGAGGAAATGCTAGTAGGGGTAAGGGAATGAAACCACTCACAAAAATCTCCTTCCAATGAGAACCTGAACATCTTCATCAAGACATCTTGGTGAACAAAGTTGTGCTCAAGCATCCATATATGAAAATTAAACAGATGTTCACCAGGATGATCATGCTTACTTCCTCTGAATCTTGGAAGATAATCATCCCATTCATTTACAGTATGGACGTTGTTAGGTAAACCAGGAACAACAAAAAAAATAAAAGGAGAAAACCTCCAGGCCAAGATCTTGTCCATTTCAGAGCAGTGGAGTCGTCGATCGATCCTTGAATCATGGAGTCACCAGGTGAATGATGCGCAGCTTTGAATGTGTCTAGTCTTTGTTCACCATCAAAGGCCAGATCTTAACATTGTTGTTCCCCTAGAGAACTTCTCAATATGAGAAAGAAACTGCTGAAAACCTTTTCGAGAAAGCTCCTTTGGGTCAGATTTCAGGTGTGCTAAAAGTAGCCACCACTGAAACAGTGAAGTGGAAATAGTGGAGTTTCCACAGTGGAGTCACCAAGTGCACAGTTTCAATCTTCAATGGTTCTGATTTCTGATGCACCTTCAGAATCAGAGGTTCGTTGTCGTTCTACCCGGGGAAAATCTTCAATTTTGTCCCCGACAACAGCACCAGAAGTCACCTTTGGATTGTAGTAGGGTAAGCCTGATACCCATCTGTTTCATATGTCACGAATAGTGAATTAGGGTGGTCGAATGTGTTGGAAACACCTACCACACTTAGAGGGGGGGGTGAATGAGTGTGGGGATCTTTTTCCCAAAACTTCCCTCTTACACAAAACTCCTTAGTTAACATTCAACATTTACTCATTACTCATTGTTTTCATTTATAATCAGTTATATGTGAACACATATCAGCAACATATATCAGCAATATATCATCAACAAATCATCTCCACAAGGAACACAAACAACACAAGATGTATGTACACTTTTTCTTTTTATTATGGAATTCAATCCAGGGGTTTTTCAACAACAACTGAATAGAGTACAACTATACAAGAGCACCAATTCTATATGCAAGACTCAACTTACATTCTCAGCACCAACTAAGATGAGGCAACAATCTTCAACATATATCAATCTGTACTATAAACAAGTGCATCAACCATGAACCAACTTATGCCAAACAACCTGTAATCAACCTGTACCATAAACAAGTGCATCCAACCATGTACCAAGTACATACTAATCATGTGTCAACTACTCATCAACAATGACTCATCAATATGTACCAACATCATCAACTATACACCTCATGTATGTGCCAACTCATCAACTGTTTGTCTCAACCATGACTAGTTTTGGATTAGTCAACAACCCTAACTTGAAATAATCATAACTTTGTACCTGTAATGAATAAAGATCTGAAACTGATAGACAATTTTTTTCAGTTTGTTTTATACAATTACTCCAGGTGTCACTACTTTGAACCTCTCATAAAAAGAGTTATAGAAAAAATGGCATACCTTGCTGAATTCTGGCTTATTATAGAGAGCGACCTTGTAGAGCATTCCCCGCATAGAATATTTGTTGAATCGATCTAAAAATATTACACAGCATACTACAGACTATAATATAACCAAAAAAATTTGTCTCATAGAATTTGGATATTTTATGAATAAGTTATGACGTTTTTACCCGAAACACATATTTTAGACTAGTTTCAGGACTAGCAACAAACCCTTTTTTCCACGGAGCGTATCTCCAAAAATAAAACGACCCACAAGCTGAATTTTTTACCACGGATACTTGGATATATTTCCTCAATTTCATATCAATATCACATTCTGAAGCATTATATAAAAAACTTTATTATGAAAATGGTGAGATGACCTGTAAATAACATACCTTAGAAAGCATCATGAAAAGAATTTATCCTCCCTTGAATTCTGACCCTCTTTTCTTCACCTTCCCTCTGAAATTTGGATTAGATATCCTTTGGTTACCTGATTCACCTATATATCTTCAATATGCTCAATTTTTCCACACCAAAAATGCTCAAGAAGCTCTCACAAGAAGCTCTGCACCAATACTCCAAAAGATATTCTCATAAGAAGCTCTCCATTGGTCCACAAAAAGGATGATCTACAAGAGACCATTGATATCTTATTTATACTTTCATCCTATAGGTCACTTAACCCATTTTTATGTCACTTAACCCATTTATAGGTCACTTAACCTATTTTCCTTATTTTAGGGTTAACCACTTTCCATAAATAGAATGTTCTACAATACTTTATCATTTAAATATTCCTTCTTGATTTTGTCACCTTACTTCATCATTTCTTGATTTTGTCACTTCTCTTTATTATTTAAATAATACACCTTGACTTTATCACTTTACTTTATCATTTAAATAATGATTTCTTCTTTTAGGTCACTTTGACTTCTTTGACGTTGGGGGCTTTAAGCCTTCATGTGGGCGTCCTTCATTTTCGTAGGGCCATAAATCTCAAACCATGAGGAGTTATGTGACATTCCACGTACCACTGGAAACGACATGACAAGAACTATCCATCTAGGATAGTTTAACCAACAATTTCCTTGATATTCATCTCATTATTCCACATACAAGCATGGTTTCTCCAACTATTCTTCTAGGATAACTCAATCCACAAAGCGTCTTCCTATGAGGGATTTCACCATAAGGAGACCACTTTGGAGTTCATCCATTTGTGCACCTTTTCAATCATGATAAGACAATAATGAAAGCATGGGTCCTCCACCCATTCTTCTAGGATAACTCAATCCACAAAGCGTCCTCCTGTGAGGGCTTTCACCATAAGGGGACCACTTTGGAGTTCATCCATTTGTGCACCTTATCAATCATGATAAGAAAATAATGAGTCATCTACACATTTTTCCAATAATGCATCATATACCAATGAAACCACATCGATCCATCTTCATCATGTATCAATGACAACTCATTGATCCATCTTCATCATGTATCAATGACAACTCATTGATCCATCTTCATCATATCAATGACAACTCATTGATCTATCTTCATCTATGCATTCACATCAAGGACAATACATATTATATTACATCAATCATCAATCAATCAATCCCTTGGCATCAATCAATCACTTGACATCAATCAATCAAACCATTGGCATCAATGACAACATGATCCAACAATCTCCCCCTTTGACATTGATGGCAATACCAATATCGATGTCAACACCAATTACCAATTATTGATGTCAACATGTAGATAAGGCATTCTCTACATCAATAGTCAATGTGACTATCTCTCCCAATCAATAATCATCAATCACATCAATGTGACTATCTCTCCCCCTTCGACATCAATGGAAAAGGGCCATTTTCCTCTTGGGGTTGCTCCCCCTGCTTGAACTTTCCTTGGGGGTGCTCCCCCTATCTAAGTGCCTTTGATATTCCTATGAATAATATCTCCCCTTTTGAACAAGGGATATCAATATGATGTAATGATTAAAATACATCGAACATACTCCCCCTGTGACCATCGCTCCTCCTAGAATTATGCATTTGTTCTCTTTCTTCAAATATAGGGATTTTTTCCAGGTATGCATCTGATAAATATCTCCTCCTAGAATCATGGGAAGAAGAATGACTTCCCCTATGGGTATGTCTCCCCTATCTTCTCTGCGATATGAACAATGTGCTACCATATAATGATCCTTGGACCTATTCATGCATCAAACTCATGCTATATCAAGCATCATGAAACAAAAGATATGTCAACAATGAAATAAAGAATCATGAGCAAAATATCAACCAAGCACATCCTGTACAAAAATGTGTGCTCATCATGCACAACACCTATGTACATCAACCATGTACATCAACATCATGCAATGTGCCAAAAGATATCATCCATGAAATGCATCAATCATATGCCTCTATCAATATGCCAACGTGTGCATCTACCAATACGCCAACCATGTGCATCCACTAATATGCCAACCATGTGCATCTATCGATATGCCAACCATGTGCATCTACCAATATGTCAACCATGTGTCATATCGCTCATGATATGTCTCCATCATGAACCAAGTGCCACAATAATGTACCTTAAACAAATACCAATTGTTGTGATGATCAAGTAGTACCAATGGTGTAGTATCATCAAGCATATGCCATCTATGAGTGTACCAAACATGTATCAATTATAGATCAAGCTATGAATCATCAATGATGTACAACATGATCACCTCATCAACTCACCAACCACATGTCCCAATGTGTAGCCCATCCATATGCTAAATGCATGCATCAAGCTTTCCAACAAGTAAGCTTCCAATACATCATCAAGATATATCACATAACCAAGGTGTCATGACTTCACTGTCATAACCAACATTGTTCTTCAACAGAAAATGCATCAATCCATACTCATGGGTTAGTGCCATGCACCCAAGATTTTATTTTACATCATCACCTTACATAATCCAATACAGAATCATGAAAACCTGCAGCAAACAATGTCAGAACCTGCAATAAACCATGTCAGACCCTGCATCACAGAGTTATACCATCACATCAAACTGCAATCCCTGTGCATAGCCCTTTTCCTTAGGCTTCACCACATATACGTGGTCTGTTGCATAGACAACTCGTGTATGTATGCGACCTATACAAGGTCAGCCTGCATATGTACTCGACTGATACCATTGTCACCCACGTATGCCTCAATAGATCACATTTTTGAACTTCCCTTTAATCTTTCATTATGTTCTAGTTGCTTTATCTTCTTCACCCACTTTTGTAGATGTCCCTGCTCCTCAGAACTTGAGCTCTGAGCAGCCATCTTTTCAAATATGTCTCCCTTCCTTACTTCATTCTTTCTTCTAGCCATGCTATGTGAAGTCCTCATCATGGACTTTCTTCTTGTGTTCCAGCACTCCTGGGATTTGTGGCCAAATCCACTACAGCTGTAGCATCTCATGGTGTTACAGTGAACAACAATGTGTCCTACTTGATCACATATCCAACACCTTATGGTGTTATGAAATATTCCATTATATCTTCTTTCATAAGATCTACATTCAAAAGATTTGTGACCATATTCATTACATGAATAACAATGCCCATGAAAAATACTTTCATACATTTGCTTTGGTGTCCCAAAGATAGCTTCTTGATGTCTTCCTTGCTTTGTACTTTTGAAATTTTCCTTGCCTTGTGTAGATGGTTGTTTTGCAACATTGTCTTCCTTCTTTGATGGACTTACCTCATGCTTCTTTGAGGTGCTTGCTTCAACATATGTAGCTTCTTCTTTGTATCCAAGTCTTGATTTATCACATGGTGATCTTTGAATTTCCAATATCTCATCCAAGATTCTTGAGCTATTAAAGAATTTGTTTGACTTCTCTACCTTCATTCTAAGGTCAACAACTTCAGCTTCTAACTTATGATATGACTCTTCCTTTTCATTTATTTGATCCTTCAATAGTTCCTCTACCCTTTTGGCTTCTTCAATTTGGGTCTTCAGATGGACAATAGTTTCAAAACTTTTTCTAATCTCATCATTTACCTTCATATCTTCTTTTTCATTCTTTAGTCTTGTGATATATTCTTCCTTTTCTACTAATTGAGTCTTATTTACCTCTTCTTGTTCCTTGAACATTCCCTTTAACTTCAAGATGTGCCATTGACTTCTCCTAAGAAACTTCTTAGTGTTATCCGAAAGATAGTTATAGTGTGTATAAAAATTATCACTTCTATATCTATATAAACCCTCTTCAACTTCTTTTTGAAGTTCTAATAGATTTTCTTCTATTATTTCCATGGGATAACTGTCATCAAAATTTACACAAACTGTTTCTAGATCATCTTCTTCACTTGAGAAAAATTCAACATCATCACATTTTTAATCATTGCAATCAAGAGTCTTTGGAGATTCTTTACCTTCATTTGAAGTATCTTCAAGATATTCCTTTGTGCTAACATCATCACTTGATTCTTTGTCTTCATTTGAAATGTTTTCAAGATCACATTTAGAAATAATGCATTCAAGAGTTTCTGATGATTCTTTACCTTTGATAATCTTGATGGAGTGGTCTTCAATATCTTCCTTCTCCTTCTTGCTTTGATATGTCTCCTCTAGCTTTAGCCATAGATCCTTGGCGGAAGTGCATTGTCCCATGATCTCTTTGATAGGGCTTGAGAGTCCACTATGAATGGTCTTGAGAGCCAATACATCATTCTTCTTTCCTTCCCTTTGAGCGCCATACTTTGACTTGTTCCTCAAGGGAACTGATCCACCAATGGCTACCTTCCAAATACAATTTCATCTCTATTCTCCAAGTAGAAGAGTTTTCCTCATCAAGGATTGGTATTTCATCATCCATTTGTGTGTCTATGGATCTCCTTCAAGCTTGTTAAGTCTTGTAGTGAAGGCCCGCTCTGATACCAATTGTTGAACACACCTACCACACTTAAAGGGGGGGGTGAATGAGTGTGGGGATCGTTTTCCCAAAACTTCCCTATTACACAAAACTCCTTAGTTAACATTCAACATTCAACATTTACTCATTACCCATTGCTGTCATTTATAATCAGTTATATGTGAACACATATCAGCAACATATATCAGAAATATATCATCAATAAATCATCTCCACAAGGAACACAAACAACACAAGATGTATGTACAATTTTTCTTTTTATTATGGACTTCAATCTGGGGGTTTTTCAACAACAACTGAATAGAGTACAACTATACAAGAGCACCAACTCTATATGAAAGACTCATCTTACATTCTCAGCACCAACTGAGATGAGGCAACAATCCTCAACATATATCAATCCGTATTATAAACAAGTGCATCAACCATGCACCAACCTGCGCCAAACAACCTGTAATCAACCTGTACCAAAAACAAGTGCATCCAACCATGTACCAAGTACATACTAATCATGTGTCAACTACTCATCAACAATGACTCATCAATATGTACCAACATCATCAACTATACACCTCATGTATGTGCCAACTCATCAACTGCTTGTCTCAACCATGACTAGTTTTGGATTAGTCAACAACCCTAACTTGAAATAATCAAAGCTTTGTACCTGTAATGAATAAATATCTGAAACTGATAGATAATTTTCTTCAGTTTGTTTTATGCAATTCCTCTAGGTTTCACTACTTGGAACCTCTCATAAAAGGAGTTATAACAAAAATGGCATACCTTGCTAAATTCTGGCTTATTCTAGAGAGCGACCTTGTAGAGCATGCCCCGCAAGGAATATATGTTGAATAGTTCTAAGACTATTACACAGCATACTAAACACTATAGTATAACCAACACAATTGGTCTCATAGAATTTGGATCTGTTATGAAGAAGTTATGACGTTTTTACCCGAAACACCTATTTTAGACTAGTTTCAGGACTAGCCACAAACCCTATTTTCCACGGAGTGTATCTCCAAAAATACAATGACCCACAAGCTTAATTTTTTAAAAAGATACTTGGATATGTTTCCTCAATTTCATATCAATATCATGGTTTGAATCATTCTAGAAAAAAAGTTATTATGAAAATGGTGAAATGACCTATAAATAACATACCTTAGAAAACATCATGAAAAAAATTTATCCTCCCTTGAATTCCAACCCTCTTTTCTTCACCTTCCCTCTGAAATTCAGCTTAGATATCCTTTGGTTAGCTCATTCACCTATAGATCTTCAATATGCTCAATTTTTCCACACCAAAAATGATCAAGAAGCTCTCACAACAAGCTCTCCACCAATACTCCAAAAGATATTCTCACAAGAAACTCTCCATTGGTCCATAAAAAGAATGATCTACAAGAGACCATTGATATCTTATTTATACTTTCATCCTCTAGGTCACTTGACCCATTTCTAGGTCACTTAACCTATTTTCCTTATTTTAGGGTTAACCACTTTCAATAAATAGAAATTTCTCTAATACTTTATCATTTAAATATTCCTTCTTGATTTTGTCACCTTACTTTATCATTTCTTGATTTTGTCACTTCTCTTTATTATTTAAATAATACACCTTGACTTTGTCACTTTAATTTATCATTTAAATAATGATTTTTTCTTTTCAATCACTTTGACTTCTTTGACCTTGGGGGCTTCAAGCCTTCATGTGGGGTCCTTCATTTTCATAAGGCCATAACTCTCAAACCATGAGGAGTTATGTGACATTGCACATACCACCGGAAATGGCATGACAAGCACTATCCATATAGGATAGTTTCACCAACAATTTCCTTGATCTTCATCTCATTATTCCACATACAAGCATGGGTCCTCCAACTATTCTTCTATGATAACTCAATCTGAAAAGTGTCTTCCCATGAGGGCTTTCACCATAAGGGGACCACTTTGGAGTTCATCCATTTGTGCACCTTATCAATCATGATAAGACAATAATGAGAGCATGGGTCCTTCACCCATTCTTCTAGGATAACTCAATCTGCAAAGTGTCTTCCCATGAAGCATTTCACCATAAGGGGACCACTTTGGAGTTCATCCATTTGTGCACCTTATCAATCATGATAAGACAATAATGAGTCATCTATACATTTTTCCAACAATGCATCATATACCAATGAAACCACATCGATCCATCTTCATCATGTATCAATGACAACTCAGTGATCCATCTTCATTATATCAATGACAACTCATTGATCCATCTTCATCTATGCATTATCATCAAAGAAAATACATATTAAATTACATCAATCATCAATCAATCAATCCTTTGGCATCAATAAATCACTTGACATCAATCAATCAAACCATGGGCATCAATGACAACATGATCCAACAGAATGGGTGCAGACCCAACATGATATTGCTTTAACTAAGAAAACTAGGTCGGGCATGCACAAATAGGTGAGGTCCTGATCTAAATTTAGTCAGGAAGTTGAGTTTAAAATGAGAAGAGGGAAGAATTGGTGAAAAAATTTAAGAGTCTGCTATGGACATCCAGTCTTCCAGCAACCTAGGGAAGAAAAGCTTCAAGAACAAGATTCTCTTGCACCCGAAGTTTTAGACACTAAGATATGCCAAAATGACATTGTTACAACAACAAGATGATCAAACCTTCATCACCATGCTACTGTAACAACTAGACTGGATCCTCCAATTCTGAGCCACTTAGTGTAAGAGGGAAAAGATAACACAGGAAACTGATTAAAACTGGTGAAAATATTGCAGTGATCAAACCTACATCACAACAAAATAACTACCCTTGACTGGATCCTCCAATTTCGAGTGTTTTAACATAGTCGTTACAAAGAGATGGAAAGAAGATGACTTTCATTAAACAGGAAGTCTCAGATGCCAATGCATAACTAGGAAAACCAGTGCTTTATCAAAACTTTACAATGCGGGAGGCTAGCTCAACCATCGACACTTACAAAGTGGCCAAAATGCCTACATATACTAAAAATTTTTGTAAACAGCAAGAACATGCTTGGGCTTCCATGGCACTGCGCCTGGGTCTCTTCGATCAGATTGTGCATGTAGTCTCTGTCAGACTGCATCTGCATTCTTCTCTGTGCAAAGCTTTATGTCTGGGATTTTCCCTATCAGTCTGCCCATGCAATTCTTTGTCAAAAGGGAGCTCTGTTAGATGCCATCAGAGAAGCCACAGATGAAACGACTAGCCAATGTTCCTTCTTGAGCTTTCATTCACGGTGGAAGCAATGTTCAACCACTACCACCAACCTTAATAACTACCTTCTCGGGATCAAGACTGGCGCAAGTCAAACTTGGCACCTAGAGGATGCGGTGGCCACTTTCTGCCTTCTGGAGCTGAGATGGACCTTCGCAGGGGGATTTGACAGTCAGACGTGGACGAGGATTCGACGAGGTGATGTAGCGATAAGCGCACAAATAGGGTGACTAGATGGAAGGGACTCAAAGGCTGGGACATTGAATGACAAGGTGATGTGGCATGAGAAGTTGACGAGGAGGCCACAAGGCGATAAGTCAGGGAGCAGGGATATGACATAAGTAGAAGTGTCGTGGAACATGGAGGTATAGGTGGCGAGAGATGAGAGGTGGAGTGGGGAAGGCGAGATGTGACAGACAGAGGAGAGAGGTGGAGTGGGGGAC
>ML781555.1:149641-165315 GCA_009831015.1 Picea engelmannii | reverse complement strand
AGGGGGGTCCGAGTTCATGAGAGGGTGCCACATTAGTGGGGGGGGCATGCTGGGAAACCACAAACTCAGACCCCTCCCCTCTTTGTTAAAGGCATAACATCGGGGGGGGGGGTCCGATATGGAACACAGGCCGTAGATCAAAGTGCGCAGATATCGCTCACCTAGATCTATGCACCCCCTAGCATAAGGTGCCAATCCATCACATCAACCAGTGGACTTAGGATAAAATGCATCCAGTGGGTTTTTTTAAGAACCTTTTCTCGTAATTTGTCACCCAAAGGCCAAAACCAACAGGGAAAACACTCCATATAATAAAATGTGATAACAGGTACTCAATTGGCTCACAACTCATCTTATTATCCTCAATCTGATGGGAAACCTAATATTGTGAATCAATGTCTAGAAGGATATCTTCGTTTCTTTGAATCTAATAGACAAACATAGTGTGTCAAGTGGTTTCCCTTGGTGGAATGGTGGTACAACACATCCTTCCATACTTTATCAAAAATGTCCCCATTTTTGGCACTTTATGGATATCAACCTTCATCCATCACATCACCCTTGAAAGGAACTACAAAGGTTCAAGCATTGGAGGACCACATAGAGAACCAACAAGAGGCTCTCAAACTATTGAAGGACAACTTGGTTACGACACAAAATAGGATGAAACGACAAGCAAATCAACATCACAATGAAATGAAATTTGAATTGGGGAATTGGGTAATTTTTAGGCTACAACAATATAAATAGAAGTTCCTCAAGAAACAAAATCAGGACAATAAATTGGCATCCAAATATTATGGCCCCGATAAGGTTTTCCAAAGGATTGGAAGTATGGCTTACAAATTGGAGTTACCTCCATATTCACATGTACATATAGTCTTCCATGTTTCTCTCTTGAAGAAGGTGATCCACAACAAGATCTCAATCCAAACTATTTTACCAGAGATTAATGAAGAAGGGAAAATCATACTAGAACCAGAAACAATTCTTGAAAAAAGGATTAAGAAGCTAAGAAATCGAGAAATTACATAGTACCTAGTCAAATAGAAGAATGTACCAGTGGAAGAGGCAACATGAGAAAATGAGTTATTCTTATAGAAACACTCGTGGTTAGTCAATTTTTTAGGACAACCCTTGTTTGAAGGGTAGGGACATGTTAAACCCTATTCAAAGACCCATATTATGCATAAAACCACTTATTATGCTCTAGATATTGAATTAATACATTTCTAGTGTTATATTTGTATGTAGGCTAGAACCCACTGAGGATTCACCTTATTGACCAATATATTATCATGTTCATTCATAAAGGGTGTTTTTAAATTATGAAAAATAGAGTCAATATATTGTAGGTATTGGGGGGATGTAGGGTACAGGGGGTTTATAGGTATTGGGGGGTATACAAAGGGGTATTTGGTAAAAATAAGGGATATCTAATAAAAGTGAGTTTTTTTTTATTGTAAAATGTATTGTGAGGGGGGTTAAACAAAATGATTTGGGGGAGGTATTTATCAATATCTTGTGAAATTAGGGGTATTATTTAATATCCCAAAAATGAATGCACTTTGACACAAGTTCATTGAGTGGACACCCTTTGCTAGAACCCTTCATTAAACTCTTTCATTATAATTGTACCCTTTTTCTCCTTAATATATATCAATGAGACCTAGTCTTAGGATCATCTTATCTCATCTCATATTTTATTCTGAACTAGATATATTGTAAAAGGAGGTTTCTCCCTTGAAGTGGACTGTATTCATTGAAAATTTGTCATTTTTAAGGCGTTGGATCATAAAAGGAGAGAAAAAAATTAATGGTAGCTTCTTACACCCTTACGCCTGAGGGAGTGGTGAATGAGGAAGAACTGCAAAAATATATATATTTTTTTAGAGTTCTTTCCAACTTATCTAGCTTTATTTCTTCTATGTTCTCCTTGTAGAACTCCCCTGCTGCATTATTCACAAGAATATCGATACACTCGAATTTGTATTTTACTCTTTCTACTATGAGTTTGCACTAATTATCAAAGCCAAGATGATCAAGAGAAGCCATGATATTTTCTTTTGCATCTCTTAACTTGTTCATATAATCCAGATTGTTGTCCTTATCCTTTTTTTCTATCTCTCCTTTATACACAATGGCCACAAAATGCGTCCTCAAATAAGTAGTCTACAAAGCAACCGATATTCGAGTCCCCTGTTACGATTATAGCCACTCGAACTTGTAAATTTCCCACAATAATGAAGTCCATTGGTTAGAATAGCATAATGGATATGATTTGAAGAACCATGATCATTATGATAATCAGATACATGCATGCTTGTAATCCAAAGTGAAAAAATATGAGGGACTTGGGAGCTTATGTTCTAGTCCCTGAAACACATCGCATGACATTAATGATGTTAAATGATTTCCGTTAATTACAAAAATTTAAGAGATAAATAAAGATTTTATTCTAAGAGATAAATAAAGCTTTTATTCCAATTGCACTGAGGATGAACCTAACATGTTCCTTCTCAATCAACTTTCTCAAACTGATACTTTTGTATTGAATATAGCACTTTCTTCTTGCATTTTGATACTGATAAATACTTATCTATAACTGGTTATGAAGGTATCGAACAAACACGAATATGATAATACCCAAATCTGAAATTATCTCTCTTTGTCCTCCTAGGAAATTCGTATGAATAGCTCGTATTGTTGTTTTATTTAAGGCTTCCTTTATGGAAAATTCGTATGAATATTTTGTAGTGTTGTTTTATTTAAGGCCGCCTCTATGGGAGTAGGTTAGTCATACCGTAGAGTAGGTTAATCATACCATATAACAATGTAAATATTAAAAATTGAAGTAAGAAGCAAAAGGACAGAGGAAATATCATATCAATCATTTCATTCCAATATTTTTTCTATCACATCGCTAGAAAGGGGCATGGACTAGATCCTACCTACAACAAGAGGTATTTTGTATTACACTCATCTTACCCACCACAAAGTAAATCTATGTGTCATTGGGAAGAACACAACAAATCACAATGGTTTGACACATAACTTCTGCTTTAATTCGCACTAGTTTGACACATAACCCCAACTTTAATTGTTTATGTACTAAGGCTTACCTACCAAAATAAGCCTCAACATATTCCTCAGCTACAAAGATGAGATGAGAGCTAGAGATACCTTTGGTTCTACATGAGGAACCTCCCAAAATGATGAGAGGAGCCTCCACGGGCCATTGACATAGAAGGGTAGAGTTGAGGCCATGAGTAAAAGAGTAAACATCGACGAGAGGGATCGACATAATGCTGAGGAGTGAGCATCTACAAGTGGAGTGGATTGAGAATGGGATAGCATGACCAAGTTTGAGGAAGCCTACGGGAAATAAAATCATCATATTTTTGGTGCCATGAATGCAAGACGAGGGCATGATGGGCCAAGAGCAAGGTCGTAAGGAAAATGATGTTAAGAAGTGCAGCCTCAATGGAATACAGAGTGTAGAAGATGATCCAAAGAGGATGAGGATACCATCGAGGTGTCATTGTATCAAGGCAGGTGACAAAGTGATGTCGATCCATGAAGGAGGCAACACGTGTAGAGAAGGATGTATTAAATCCCATAAAATGAGGTGATGGGTGTTTGAAGGGGGCAATAGGTGTTGGAGTTACTTCACACACACATATGATTTATTTTTCCTAAGGTTTTTCCTTGTTTATTAGTCATAATTAGTCATTATCCAGTCTTTTGTATTTTAGGAGAGAATATTCCACCTAGAGAATATTCTCTTTCAGTTGACACTTCAGTTTGACTAGTTGAGTTGAGTTTAGATGTTGCATTGGTTTTATCACCATGCAACATTGGGATCATCAACATGATAATTCAACCTTGGATTGGGATCATCACCAAACTGGCGCATTATCCCTGATTCCCTAAGTTAACTCCTCACTACTCTATGTTCAATCAGTTAACTGAAGAATAGTTGACTAGTTAACTCAACTAGGTGGCACTTCACTCCTATAACTGTCTGAGAGAATATACTAGGTGGCATTTCACTACCGTAACTGTTGGCGTGTGTCCATATCACTCTATATCACTGCTATGTCACATTGGTTCACCTCTAGTGCACACTCATTGAGATATACAGAGTATATCATGTGTAAATTATTCATTATTCACAACGATTAATGAGAATTCTTTCATTCTTTCTCTCCTTCTTCTTCTTTCTACAATTATCTATGAAAATGTGTGTATTCTTTTTTAGTTAGATCTATTCTATGTAGGTTCAACACATTTACATGGTATCAGAGCCGACAAACTGCTAAGCAAAGCTACACCAAAATCTTTTGCAGGTACAAAAGATTGAAGATAGTGGAAAGATGGAATTCCAAAAAGAATTCATTCTTACACCTTACAACTATTTTACATGGAAGGAGAAAATAACCATACATCTCTGATCCATAGGGTTGTGCAGATTAATATTGAATACAGATACAGAACTGACATCATCCATAGAAAAATCCAAGTACTTAAATCGCATGGATGAGGCACTCGGAACAATTTGCAGTCTTATTTCTCCCGATCTCCTTTTTCATATATCTTCCTGTAAGACTCCCAATGAAGCCTGGACCACTTTGGAAGGGACCTTTCAAAAATAGGATGAGATGAGGGGACACATGTTGGAGGTGGAGCTTCTCACATTGGATCCAAAAAGCTTCGAGAATATCCAAGATTTATTTACAAAATTCAAGGATTTACTATTACAACTCAAAGCTTGCGGGGTTGATAAATCGAAGGAGGAGAAACAAATGGTTCTCACCATTCTCTCCAAGCCTGGTTCTTAATTCTATGTATTTGTATCTACATTTCATACTGTCAGATTTGCCTCTGGATCTACCTGGAAGATGCCTTCTCTTAAGGAGTTTATCGAATCCCTGACACAAGAGAAAACCAAGCTCATCAACATGGGCACAATCAAAGACCCAAGGGTGCATTGACTCACTGTGCATGATGGCAGCCAAAAATATCAGAAATCTAAAGATAATGATAAGCGAAAATCTCATGCACATCCGAAGAAGGAAGGGCACACAAAACCCTTCACCGATGCCTAGGGATCCAAAGGAGAAAAGGGAAGAAAAGGAGAGAAATGCACGTACTATCACAAAGGATTCCATTCAAAATCTGCATGCATGCAAAAAAAAATAGATATGATGTCTAAAAATACTTCATCAAAACAACCTTGGAGATCGCATCCCCGCGGGTGCAAAGAAGAAGAAGTCAGAAGATCTGAATTCCAAGAAAGGCAATTCTAGCCATGCCTTGATTTCAATCAACTCCTCTCCCGGTGCTTGGATCGTGATTCAGGAGAATCACATCACATGGTTGCATCAGAATCAGTCTATTCTTCTTTGGATGCATGAAAGGTCCTCCTATTCTGATGGGGGACAACTCTTCTGTCGAATTCATCGACAAAGGAAGGATTGAACTCACCAATGGAAGCTTCGAGAACGTGTTGTATGTTCTCAAAATTGTTGTCAACCTTCTCTTCGTATATCATATGACTAATTCTAACACCGGAAAGAAATTCATCTTCACACTAAATTTTGTGGACATCTACGACATGAAAGCCAACTCCAGGGTTGCTACTGGTGAGGTAAATCATCAGTCTAGATTGTATACTTTTTCTGAGTTCATTGAACCTGATTCTGCTTTACTGCTTACTCATGCTGATGAAAGTAGTAGGATATGGAACGAAAGGTTTGGACATTTGAATTCTAGATACATGCAATATATTAGAAATCAAAGATCAGTTGATGGTCTACCAAACATCCATTTCTCCAAGGGAGTGTGTGAGGGATGTCTTCTCAGAAAACACCCTCAAGAGAAATTCAATAAAGGAAAGTCTCAGCGAGCTTCCACACCTTTAGATCTGATCCGAAGTGACCTTATGGGTCCTTTTCCACATACATCCATCAACAAAGTGAGGTTTGTTCTCATTTTTGTTGATGATTTCTCACGTTTTACTTGGATCTACTTTCTCAGGCAAAAATACGAGATCTTTCAGCACCTCAAAGATTTCAAAGCTCTGGTTGAGACACAGTCTGGAAAGAAGATCAAATTCCTCCGAACTGATAATGAGGGAGAGTATGTAAATCATGAGATCCATAATCTTTTCCATGAGGCAGGGATTTAGTTGCAGCACACAATTCCCCATACTCTGCAGCAAAACAAAGTTGTCGAGCGGAAAAAATGATCTCTAAAAGAGATAGCATCTTGCATGCTGCATGCAAAGTCACTACCACAAGGATTATGGGCCGAAGCACTTAACTATGCAACATACATCCAAAACAGATATCCCCATAGATCTCTCAAGGATAAGACCCCCTATGAGGCTTGGAGTAGCCTCAAACTGGAAGTGACCCACTTTCGTATTTTTGGTTCACGTGCATGGGCCAGGATTCCCTCTGAAAAGAGGAAGGCACTTGATCCACAAAGCACTGAGTGCATTTTTGTTGGATACCCCGATGGTGTGAAGGGATATTGGCTTATTGATCTTTCCTCAGACCGACTCATCATTGAGCATAGTGTCCAATTCGAGGAAATTGTCTCACATGCACCTTAGCAGCCGCATCCAGACACCTTCATTCTTCCACATGTCTGAGATGATGAGCATGCACATGCCGAGTATTCTTCAGATGAGAGTTATGATTCAGAGGACTCGAATGATTCATATTCAAAGTCAGTACAGTAGGATGCATATTCTGAGCATCCAGATGCAGTTGCAGAGCCAGAGCATAGGTCCAAGTGGGCACAGACTACTCTTCAAGATGCAGGGGATCGCGTTGGTGATCCAGCTAATACTAGGAGAACTTGATATGATTTCTAGGAGCCTCCTTTTTCACTCACTGCCACTGAACCATGGCCTTCCAGAAATATTTTCTTGGTTCAGTCTTTAGATCCACAGTATTATGGCGAGGCTACTGGAAATCCCTTTTGGGAATCCACCATGTAGGAGGAGTACAACTCCCTCCTCGAGAACCAGAATTGGGATATGGTTCCCCTTCCTTCTGGGAGGAAACTTGTCATATGCAGATGGGTCTACAGGACCAAGAGCGCAGTAGATGGACAGATCAACAGATACAAAGCCAGGCTTGTCGCCAAAGGATTTCAGCAGGTTCATTGTATTGACTATCATGAGACCTTCGCTCCAATAGTAAAGATGGATTCCATATGATTGGCACTTGCCATTGCGGCAGCCGAAGGATGGGAAGTCCATCAGATGGACATGAAGAATGCATTTCTTCAAGGTGATCTCTCTAACGATATATACATGGAGCAGCCCCAGGGATTTATACAGGACTCATCCTTGGTCTGTCCACTGAAGAAGTCCCTTTATGGCCTCAATCAGGATTCGAGGGCATGGTATGCCAAGATGGAATCCTACCTATTGTCACAAAACTTTGTACATTGTAAATCAGACCCAAATGTCTACATGCTCAGGACGAATGATTAACTTCTACTTTTAGTTTTGTATGTTGATGATTTGTTGATCACCGGGTGCTCAACTTCAGCGATTGTTGCAGTCAAGAGGATTCTACATGATAGGTTTTTTATGACAGAAATGGGTATGCTACACTTCTTCCTTCGACTTGAGATCAATCAGGATGCATCAGGCATAAAATTGTCTCATGCCAAGTATGCACGAGATCACCTTGAGAGATTTCACATGACAAACTAAAGGTCTCCTTCGACTCCTTTCCTATTAGGAGTCAAACTTGAGGATGGCGGGGATACTCCAATGGTTGACAACACACTGTACAGACAACTAGTGGGGAGCTTGTTGTATCTCACACACTCTAGACCATACCTCTCATATGCAGTTGGCGCAGTTTCTAGGTTCATGTAGGAGCCACATGAGCTACATTGGAAAGTTGCAAAGCGTATCCTTCGATACGTACAGGGCACCATCACCTTTGGGATTCATTATGCAACAAAATCTACATTAGATCTCATCAGGTTTACTGATTTTGACTGGGTTGGCGATAGCATTGATCACAAGTCCACATCTGGTTACTCACTCAGTCTCGGTTCCAGGCCTATCTGTTGGTCGAGAAAGAAGCAAGTTGCCATTTCTCTATCTTCAATCGAGGCAGAGTACAGAGGGGTAGTTAAAATAACCATTCATGTTATGTGGCTACAATAGTTTCTCACTGAGTTGGGAATTCAGTTTCATCGGTGTGACAACCAGAGCACTCTGAAGTTCTGCAGAGATCTAGTTCAGGGGCAGCAGATGAAGCACATCGAGATCCACATGCACTACATCCGGGACTTAGTACACAAGGAGATAATCGACTTACATTTCTTTCCTTCAACAGAACAGACGACAAACATCTTCACCAAGACCTTCACTGAGCAGAAGTTCCATTCTCTGCAAAGTCGTCTTGGAGTGGAGGACACATTTTCTTATCAACTGTAGTTCTTCTTTTTACATACATTGTACCTTGAGGGGTGGTTTTTCCCATGAGGCTTTCCCTCTTTCCTCACTTTATTTTCAGTGTATCTTTTATATTTGGGTACCTAACATGGCCTCGTTGCTGGGACTCATTCTTTATTTTCACCATAGTGATGTTCATTGGGGGTGTTGGAGTTACTTTACACACACCTAGGATTTCTTTTTCCTAAGGTTTTTCCTTGTTTATTAGTCATAATTAGTCATTATCTAGTCTCCTCTATTTTAGGAGAGAATATTCCACCTAGAGAATATTCTCTTTCAGTTGACACTTCAGTTTGACTAGTTGAGTTGAGTTTAGATGTTGCACTGGTTTTATCACCATAAAACATTGGGATCATCACCATGCTAATTTAACCTTGACTTGGGATCATCACCAAATTGGCGCATTAGCCTTGATTCCTTGAGCTAACTCCTCACTACTCTCTGTTCAGTCAGTTAATTGAAGACTAGTTGACTAGTTAACTCAACCAGGTGGCAGTTCACTCCCATAACTGCCTGAGAGACTAGACTAGGTGGAAATTCACTCTCGTAACTATTGGTGTGTGTCCAGATCACTCTAGACCACCACTATGGCACATTGGTTCACCTCTAGTGTGCACTCATTGAGATATACAGAGTATATCATGTGTAAATTATTCATTATTCACAACGGTTAATGAGAATTCTTTCATTCTTTCTCTCCTTCTTATTTCTACAATTCTCTCTGCAAATGTGTGTATTATTGTTTAGCTAGATCTATTCTGTGCAGGTTCAACACATTTACAGTAGGTTCCAGTCAACGGGGATGATAGGTGGTGGCTCGCCTCGGGAGGTGTCCCTATGTCTCGTTGCTTCCGTATCACCCGATATGGAGAAATGTATTAATTAATTATTACATTAATCTAATGTCTTAATTAAAGTACTCATACATTAATGCATATCGTAATATATTAATGTAACATATTAAGTAATTAATACATTACTAAAGTAGTAATACAAATTAACAATGTATAACACTAATACATTAATAAAGTATTAATACATTATTAAAGTATTAATATATTAATAATATACAATCAAATTAATTCTTTACATATTAGTTAATTAATTAATACATTAATAAATTAATAGAGTATTATTAATTAATACATTAATAAAACATTAATATATTAATAAAATATCATTAATTAATCCATTAATAAAATGTTCATAAATTAATAAAATATTAAAGTACATTAATACATTAAAATAATAAAGTAGTACATTAATAAAGTAAAAATATCTTAATAATACATTTTTTACATAATTATATTAAAGTATTAATACATCAATAAAGTAATAATACGTTTATAATGTATTAATAAATTGATGTATTAAAATATTAATACATAGATGTGATAATACATTAATATACTAAAATATTAATGTATTAATTAATTAATGTATTAATATATTAATTACTTCAACATTTTCATTTAAGTGGTTGATATATGCCATAAACTAAGTAAAAATCTTAGGATCATCTTTTATTTTCTCATATGGTATTATGAATTGGATAGTAGGTTTCCCCCTAGAAGTGGGCTATATTCATTGACTTTTTATCATTTATGGATTAGATATATTGTAAAAAAAGGTTTCTCCTTGGAAGTGGATTGTATTCATTGACCTTTATCATTTTTAAGGGGTTGGATCATAATAGAAGAAAAAAAATTTAATGGTACCATCGACATAGATCCATCTTAACTAGGATCTATCAAGTTCCTAGACGGATCAAATCTCTAGAGGTGAAAACCTTTAACCTTTCCTCAAGTTTTGCACTCTTAAAATGGTTTTCACCTCATGAGATTGGATCCCTCTAGGGCTTGATAGATCGAGGGTTAAGATTGATCTATGTTGGTCATAGATTATCATAGATATGAATTAATCATAAAATAGAAAATTTATATTTTTTAAATTTAAAATTGATTTTTTATTTTAATAATAATTAATTTTATATAAAATTTATACATAATCTTAAAAAACTTTATGAAAATTTGTTATAGGAGTTGTCTAAATGTTCTAGTTTTGATGTTTTTATTGAAATATAGAGATATGAATACAAACTTAACCACTTAAATATGTAGATCCAACAAGTTCAAAATATAATATGACAAAAAAAAGTAAAAACATAGAACCTTTAAACAATTGAAAATCAAAATTATTTGACTCAAATTAATTACAATATCCCTATAATAAAAATATCCCCACATTATTTCATCATTTTCATTAGTCCATGTAAAAATATGTTAATAATTATAATTACTTTCGATTTAAATTAATAAAACAAGATGAAATTTGACAGCATTAAGCTTATGCGTTCCATTGAAGATCAATATCCACCATGCATCATCTGGTGGTTAAGCCCTAGTGTAAACATTTTGTTTTGACCTTTTCCTGAGATGTTTTTTGTTTAATTAAAAAGTGAGAGCGGACCGGGTACATCAACGAGCCCGATACTACATGAATATGTACAGAACGTTGAGTACAAATGAATGCCAGCCATGTGAAGGATGGAGATAGAAACAAAGCAAGCCGCGTGAAAGTTGAGTACATCAGCCAACCATGTGATGGAGACAGAGAGAGCGCCATGGATTTTAAGAGATGCGTAATCTTCAATATTTTAGTGCAGTGATCTAACCACCGAAGAAAAATGAAGAAAAATGACTTTAACAAATTTAAGCTATGAAGAAAAATGACTTTAAAAAATTTAAGAGATGATGATGATGGTTAACATCCAATGAGACCAAAATTGATCTATCAGACCTTAAGAAAAAAAAAGAGATTATTTGGATTTCTTTAAAATGTTATTTTGATGCTTGAAAAGCATTAAGAGAAACATTCCAATATCACTAATGTTTTTTATGCAAGAGCATCACTCCACCTCAACACATGCCAGCTGATTAGCACGATTGGTGTGCATTCAAGGAAGGGAGAGGCGTCACCCTCTCATTTTACCTTCAAAATCTAAATCATGATTAAGGCAATTAATGTTGTCAAAATGGTAGAGCCAAGTTGTGCCTTCACACAAGCTGTAGATGAGGTCGTCATTTAGTGGTTGACGGTAGGATGGATCTGTATTTGTTTCGGATCAAATTTCTACTCGTTGTAATCTGCCTCATTAGTCAGGAGTTTTGAATGGTGATTAGACACCATTAGCTTAGCTTGGAGGGAAGCTCATCGAGCCCCTATGGTATAAACTCATGTATTATAGATGGGAGGTAGAACAGTTGGAGGGTAGAGAGTCGAGACTCAGTTATAGTCCGGTCTCACATATTGTAATGGGCATTCCACCATTAATAGAAAGTAACAAATTTTTCTGTTTGTCAATTTCTGTATAATGGATGTTTAGTTGTGAATGTCATTTGTATGTGTTTGTACTGTAGATGCATGTTAGAAATCGTCTGCAGGGATAGAATTATCATATTCTATCTGTGAGTGTGTTGAATTAGTTCTGATTATTTAGGCTAAGTGCAAGGAGTGCAGGACAGAGAGTTGAAACTCTGTGAGCCAACACAAGGAGTGCATGTCTGAACTCATTCGAGTCAGAAGAGAATCTTCCAGGAGGGCACACCAGGATAATTCACGGACTCAGAAGGGAATTTCAAAGTTGTTGAATACCTTGGAAGAAAACGTTGTGTGGGAGGAAGCACAACAAAGAGTTACTAAACATTATGTTACTCTGCCAGGAGGGCATTGAGCTAGTGCAAGTGCGCATTGGAGAAACACATTCTGGAGTGTTGGAGATGTTGAGAGAACGCCAGGGTTGTTGAACACTTTCAGGAAGGAAGGCTTTGGAAGAGTGCATCAACCAAGGAAAGAAGATGCCTTAATACTTCTGGAAGGGCTAGGGGAGAAGTCGTCGGAAGGATTAAACGAGCGCAAGGAATGGGCCAAGGACAAAGTAAGTTCATATTACAAGCTAAAGAGAAAGAGCATCAAGTTGAAAGGAGGGCATTAGAAGGTCTTCAGAAGGAATTAGTAGAGTGAAGAACATTCATGCGTTGAGCTGAGAAAAATATCAGAAAGACTAGCGTTGTCGTGCGTAGAACAATGCAAGGAGTGCAGAAGAAGGCCGAGAACAGTCTAAGTCTCGGGCAAAAAGGGAGCTAAATGTCAGTAAGGAGTAAGGACTCACCGAAGTCCTGAAGAAATGAATAATCATCCATCGTCGGGAGGAGACAGGTGGTGAAATATCAGGATATCTAGGAGCTAGAGCTCCAGAAGGTTTGCCAAGAGAAAATAGAAATCTTCACGAATTTGTGAAGAGCGGTTTGAATCCAGACCGTTGGATATGGAAAGGACACGTGGAAGAAATTCACCGATTTGGAGGGGTAGTACTCTGAGGGATATTAGAGGAGGACAACGATAGACTCCTGAAGGACGAATTTCGAATAGATCGTAGCCGTTGATCTGAAGGAGGGACAGGGACCATTGATCCATGCGCCATTTGAGTTCGCCGATTCAGAGTTCGGGAACGTAAGAGTTGGTTGTTGTGGAAAGAGCCAAAGCCTAAATCCTGAAGCGATTTTCATGGTTTATCCTTAGGACACATCCCGAGGTCATGTGATAGAAAGGGCCTGGCACAGAGAATGAGTGCCACCTTTAAATTTCTTCGAAGGTCCAAGAAGAGAGTCGCGGGATTAAGAGGACCCACACTATGGAGAAAGAAGGACCTATGGTAAAGAACATTTGGCTCTAGCAGTGAGCTGAAGAGTCAATTTGACTCAGGTGTTTGACCGATCCTAGACCGAGAGGTCGCACAACCCTGAAGGAGATAAGGAAAGGGGAGGGGGTTTTTGCCAGAGTGGTATCAGAGCTTGAAATTGTTTTTAGGTAGAGGAGACAGTCTAGCTACATCAAGCAGAGTCAGAGCTTAAATTTACCTGTAGACAGCAGGTGAAAGGAGACCGAGTGTGACACTCCATGGAGACTATTTCAATATGCACAACATATGGTAACCAACTAGGTAGGCTACAGGTGAATCAATATGGCCCCTGAAGGTCATGAGCGTGGTCGAGGAAAGGACTGCCCGCAGAAGAGTAAAGCGGAGATGGACAAGGAGCTCAGTGAAATCCAAGCAGAGATGGAGAGGCTAGAATTTAATATGCAGCGGGAGGTAAAGGTACGCTGGAGATACGAGTGGCCTTTGACAAGGACAGTTAGGTGGTCTATTCGAAAATTGTTGGCCAGAAGGCAGCGATGGGTGTTAAAAAGGTGGTTGAGATATGATGAAAACCTCAATGGTGAGGGAAAGATATCTGGTTGAGGTCTAGCAGGTTGCCAGGTGAGCAATCCAAAGGGATTAGTTGATCTCATAAGCTGCCAGAAGGACAGAGGAGGCATCCCAATTTGCCAGGTGGACAAGGGAAAAGAAATGAGCTTCGCTGAGAGTTCATGTCAGTAGGGGGTGTTGACAGATGGAGAGGAGGCAGAAGAAATTCCTCATCCATATAAAGATTCAAGAAGAGTTGTGAGCCGCGTGAATGAATATTATGGGAAGTTGAAAACTTTTATCACAGAGGAGAGAGGTCAAAGGAATTTTCTGATCATTGGGGGAATCCACATATTCTTTCCAAGCGACCGAGGAGAGGTTAGCATGAGTGTTGCAGATGCAAAAAAAATATAGCAAGATGAGACTGTCATGGAGAAGAAGGAGAAGATACTGAAGCCTACCCCAACAGAAGAGGAGCACCTAGTTGAGTCACTCACTCAGTGGGAAATGGCGTTGAAGAGGTTGGAGGATTGGTTGAGCGGTCTGGAACTAGGAGGTGGCTGCCATAAGATATCCATGCCAAAAGAAACATGCCAGCACAAGTTGCAACTAGAGGAAGTTGGAATGGGACCAGCCGAATAACTGACATGAGTTAGTCTGTCAGAGGAGGTAGTTGAACAATAGTTCAGTGGTGAGACTGTAGAATTTGAGTCTGTGGCAGAGTGGCCAGTCAGTGTCACAAGGGATGAAAGAAGTGTGGGAGGTCAGGATGATCTACCCATAGAGAAACATTAAGAGTTGCAGCCAAGCAGACTGCACAAGGGGAATCAGTTATGGAGAAGCTATAAGAATCCATAAAGAAGATAAGGGAGCTCATGTTGAGGTCAATAGAAGAAGCTATCAGCAAGGAGAAGCTGGACAAAGGAGAACCTACACAAGCAGTAGGGGAGATGTGGTATCAGAAGTAGTAGTAGCAGTGAAGTAGGTAGATCAATGTATTCGGATGTAATAAAGGTCAATATTAATAATGCCTTTCAATAAAATAGAATAAGGCGGAAGTAAGAAGACCTAATAGAAGCTTCTGCTTCTAGAAGGATCTTCCTCTAGATGCTTCTCTTAATAGACATATTTAGTATAAATAAGGGTCAAGGGTATGAAAACCCTAGCTTGGAGATTATTGTAATAGAGCGCTGATCGACTGGAGGTTTCCCCCTCGAAGAGACCTGTGAACATTGCTTCCTAAATCAAAGTGCTTTTCTATTGCTATTTCGCATATCATTTCTGTGTATTGTGAAGATTATGCTGGATATTTTACCGTTATTCTACCATTTCTAGCATTTTATTTTTGTTCTGCATATTTTATATATCTGCTATCTTGCAAGTGGTATCAGAGCACTTTGCTTGGCAGAAATTGTGGATATTTTTTTTTCAGGGTAGAGACGTATTCCGGTGTCTTTAAGCCACAGAGATCTGTCATTACGCGCATAAACCCGCAGTTGAGGGATTCATACACGCAGGAAATACAAGTGGTTCTTAAGCGCACATCTGTTGGCCACCCTTGTAACCCCTGTTGGTACCCCTTCGAGTGGTAGCACATCAGACAGCACCTGTGTATGGATCGGCCTAGATTTCCTAAAGCCCTCTTTAGATAAACCTATCAGCCACCGGACTGCTATAGTGTCACTGAGAACAACACTCGGGAATATACTCTCTAGTACCTGGGTAGTCAGGTAGTACGGCTAAGGGTACGATCTATCCTCCTTAGTTAGTGCCCTGAGATATTGGGTCGAGTACTATTGTTGGACCCCGCACGTATATCAGTGATCTAGGTGGATATCGGTGGCCACCCACCTTTTCCGACTGGCTCAAAACAGTTTTCTGGCAATTTTGGCAATTTACTATTTTTAGCAGGTTTTAACTTATGGGGCCATTTTG
>ML781555.1:117773-145224 GCA_009831015.1 Picea engelmannii | reverse complement strand
TGGCATGCCAAACTCTATTGTTTCTGATCGAGACCCAACTTTCACAAGCAATTTTTGGCAAGAACTGTTTAAGCTACAAGGCACACAATTGCATCTCAGCTCAGCATATCATCCCCAGACAGATGGTCAAACGGAAGTCATCAACAAGTGTTTGGAAACATATCTGAGGTACTTTGCCTCTGAAAAACAACACCAGTGGGCTCAATGGTTACCCCTCACTGAATGGTGATACAACACTACATACCATACAGCCACTCACATGACTCCTTTTGAAGCAGTGTATGGACAGAAGCCCCCTTCAGTTCTCTCATACTTACCGGGTACCTCGAAGGTCCAGGCAGTTGACCAAACACTTACAGTCTGAGAGGATATCCTTCGTACCCTTAAAGAGAACTTGTCCATGGCCCAGAATAGAATGAAGCAACAAGCAGATCAAGGTCGTTCAGAACGTCAATTTGTAGAAGGGGATCAGGTGTTTCTACGACTGCAACCATATAAGCAAACTTCCCTCAAGGCCGAGCAATGTCAGAAGCTAGCACCCAAATTTTATGGCCCTTACATAGTTCTCAAGCATGTGGGACAAGTCACATATCAGTTAGCTCTGCCCAGTCAGTCAAAGCTACATCTTGTTTTTCATGTTTCATGCTTGAAGAAGGTCATTGGAACCAGTTGCCAAATTCAAACCAACCTTCCAGAGTTAGCTGAAGAAGGATCCATTTGGCTACAACCGGAAGCAGTTTTGGACCAGCGTGAGAGTTGCCTACGTCAGAGAACCATCAAGGAAGTGCTAGTACAATGGAAAGATATGACTCCAGCAGATGCCACTTGGGAACCAGCTACCATTCTACAACAGTTTCCACATCTCAAGCCTTGAGGACAAGGTTGTTTTTAAGGGGGTGGACATGTTAAGGTCCTAACCCGCACATAAGTAGATCAATGTATTCAGATGTAATAAAGGTCAATATTAATAAGGCCTTTCAATAAAATAGAATAAGGCGGATGTAAGAAGACCTAATAGAAGCTTCTGCTTCTAGAAGGATCATCCTCTAGATGCTTCTCTTAATAGACATATTTAGTATAAATAAGGGTCGAGGGTATGAAAACCCTAGCTTGGAGATTATTGTAACAGAGCACTGCTCGACTGGAGGTTTCCCCCTCGAAGAGGCCTGTGAACATTGCTTCCTGAATCAAAGTGCTTTTCTATTGCTATTTCGCATATCATTTCTATGTATTGTGAAGATTATGCTGGATATTTTACTGTTATTCTTCCATTTCTAGCATTTTATTTCTGTTCTGCATATTTTATATATTTGGTATCTTGCAATCAACCACATAGAACAACAAGATATACGTGGTTCACCCTCTCCCTAGGGATACATCCACAGAACTGTGTTTCTTGATATATTATACAAAAACATACAGTTCTATCTACGCACTTAGCTTGCAGATCTCTTTATCTTCTTCTCTCTCTTTCTCTCCCCTCCCTGTGCACTCAGTTGCAAGGTCGATCTTCGCACCCAGCTGAAGATCTTACAATCCAAGAACATGCTCACACACAATATGTCACTCAAACAATCAATAATAATCACTCTCTTACCCACAATGATGAACCCTCCTTCTCTCATCTAGGTCTTTATTTATACATTTCGTGACAATGTCTAGGTGTCAAAACCCTGGATCCAAAACCCTAGGTGTCTAAAACCCTAAGTCCACTTGACCCACATTTTCAGGGCTTCGCCAACCTATCTTTCCTTATTTCTTGCAAGGTGGTCCAAAGCTTCCATTGGTGGATTTTTCTATTTGCTGAGTTGTCCATGATTCATCTTCCTTGTTGATCTGTCTCCCTCGATATTCTCATTCAATGACTCACTTTCCCTTACTTCTCTCCTTCTTTTCCACTTCTTTGACTACTTCAACCCAATATTAGAAAATGTGCCTTCCACGTAGTTCGTACTTCACCTTTCTTCCTTATTCTTCACTTTCTTTCATACCCAAGGGCCAATAGGCCCCCAACACTTACCTGTGACTCGTCCCGAGTCACTACAAAACTCAACCTTTTGTTTCACTTCGACTTCAGACTGCGCAAAGCAGCCTATGCTTTCTGCTCTGTCCCTCCCCACTGTGAGAATACTGTCTTTTTTGTGTCTAGTACCCAGTTCCAACAGCACCTGGTACCTATACCCTTCTTCTTATGCTTTTACTCAGAGTTACGAGGCAGCTGGTTCTCATAATACAGTTTCAATTGGCCCCCATTTACTAAACCTTCCTTCCATTCTCCACTCAAGGTCTTCAACTGTGCAGCCCCTCCTTCTGTAACATAGGCGACCTCATATGGCCCAAGCCAATGTGTCTTGAATTTACCTGCGTGTTTCATGAAATTACTGTCATATACAAATGAAAAATCCCCTTGCTTGAATGATTTTCTCCTGATGTGTCTGTCATGGTAAGACTTTTCTCTTTCTTTCTGTATCTATTGATGGAATCCTGCAATAAACTTGTCTTCTTGCAGTTCTACCAACTGCGCAAGTTTGTCTTGTACAACACCCGTGTCATCCATACCTGTAAATGCTACAATTATTAAGCTCTGAACTAAATATTCCATAGGTACCATTGCTTCTAGACCGTAAACTAGCTTAAAGGGAGTCTGCATTGTCAGCTTCTTACAAGTGGTTCTATAAGCCCATAATAGTGCTGGTACTTTCAAATCCCAATCATCCCTGTTTACAGTGAAAATCTTCATCAGCATTGTCTCCAAGATCTTATTGAAATCTTCGACTATACCATTCGCTTGCAGATGGTATGGAGTGCTCTTTTGATGGTGGACTCCAATTTCCTGGGTCAGGTCTGCAATAGTCTTATTAATAAAATGTGTACCTTGATTGCTCATAAGGATCTTTGGGCATCCAAACCTTGTTATGATGTCCTCAAATATGAACTGCGCAGCTCTAGTTGCACTACAGTCCCTAACTACTCTTGCTTCTGCCCATCTGGTCAAATATTTTGTCGCAGTGATAATGTATCTCACTCCTGTGCGCTTCCCTGGTGGGTTGATAGGTCCCACAAAATCAATTGCCCATTTCTCAAATGCCTATAAAGTTAGTTGAGGTGCTAAAGGAATCTCATCCCTTCTGGAAGGTTTCCCAACTCTTTGGCATACATCACAAGCTCTGTAGTATTCTTTAGCATCTTTGTGTAAAGTGGGCCACTAGAGGCCAGCTCTGAGAACCTTCTTCTCTATTTCTTTTCCTGCATAATGTCCTCCTGCGTTGCCTTCATGTGCTTCTGCTAGAATCAGTGGTATTTCTACCTCCATAACACATCTTCGCAAGATCTCATTAGGTCCCATCTTAAATAGTTGTCTAGCTATAAGTGAAAAGTCGGCAGCACGAACTACCAGATGTTTCTTCTGAATGATTGTATATTCACAAGGTGTCATTCATGTAGACAGGAACTGGACTATTTCAGTGAAGTAATCATCAACCTTTCGGATGGCTAGCAATTGTCCATCTGGTAGGGTATCCTCTAGACTGGTAGGTTCCTCTCCATGTTCTAACCTAGACAAGTGGTCAAGTCCCTTGTTCATTCTTCCTAGCTTGACCATAATCTCAAAATCATATTCCTGGAATAACAGTAGCCATCTCCATATTCTTCCCCCCAACACTAGCTTGTTGACTAGGTATTTCAATGCAGAGTGATCAGTAAACATCTTAAAGCGCCCTCCCAACAAGTAGTGTTGAAACTTCTGCAACGCGTATACCATGGCTAAACCTTCTCTTTCGGTGGTAGTGTAATTTATCTCAGTTGTAGAGAGCTTCCTACTAGAAAAGGCTAACGAGTGGTCAATATCTCCTGCTCCTAGTTGTGCTAACACTTCTCCTAATGAAATAGATGAATCATCGACATCCATATGGAATTCCTTACTCCAATCTGGGAAAACCAAAATAGACGCAGTGACCATTTTCTGTTCAATGTGTCGAAGATCTGCTAACATTCCTCTGCCCATTGAAATTGACAATCTTTCTTTAAAATATTTTCCATGGGTGTTGTTATCTATGCATAGCCCTTGATGAACTTTCCATAGTATCCAGTATGCCCCAATGCAGTGCACAATTGTCTCGCCGAAGTAGGAGGAGGTAGATCAACAATGATGGAAATCTTGGAAGGATCTACCAACAATCTCGCCTTACAGACAATATGGCCTTGCAACACTCCAAAGGGTGAAAAGAAAATACATTTTTTTTAATTCAGGGCAATCTGTCATTGCCTACATTTATCTAACATCAATCTTAAACATTCAATATGGTCTTTCAATAAGCTAAAAATAGTCCAATCATCAAAATATGCTTCCGAACATTTATGTAAAAACTCCTTGAATGCCTCGACCACCACCCTATAAAATATGGCTAGTGCATTCTTCAATCCGAAAGGCATCACTGGGTACTGGAAAGAACCCCATTCAGTTGCAAATGTGGTCTTATGGAAATCTTCCTTAGAAATTTTGAACTGGTGATAACCTGAAAATCCATCTGTAAAGGAGTAAACTTCCTGTCCTCCCACATTATCTAACACTTCGTCGATAAACAGTGTTGGGAATGGATCATGTAAACATGCATCATTCATCTTCCTTAGGTCTACACAAATTATGATTTCTCTTGTCTACTTATCCTGGACTACCATAGGGCTAATCCATTTTGATTATTCAATAGGTTCTATGATTCTTGCTTCCAACATTCTATCTAATTCTATCTTGACTTTCTATTTATATTTGGGATTCAGTTTGTAGGGTCTCTGCTTGACTGGCCTTGCATCGGGTTTCAAGGGGATCTTCATTTCTCCCATGGACCCTCTAATTCCCTTCATGTATGTGAACTTGGTTGGAAACAAGTCATGATATTCATATAGTAATTCTGTGATCTTATCAATAGTGGCATCATTCCAATAATCTCCAATGTTTGCAAGCTTAGGTGCTTTCTCTATCCCAATATTAACTTTCTTGATTTTGATTGGTTGTCCAATGAAAGGTAGTTCGACTCCTGGTCCTTCTATGTCTCTCTGTCCTTCAATTTCTGCAATGTTCACCTTCCTAGGATCATCGTCTTCATCAACATTGATATTGTAACAACCTTGCAGTTTCTGAAGAGGTGCATTCCATTCATCTTCTTCTTTCTCCAAAGGGAGGTTAGGTGCCTCCTTAAAGACTTTCTATCTTACAACTTGTAAAGCCTGATCTATTGTGGGGTACTGACTTTCAAGTAAAAATGTAGTTGTAAATTTCTGAGTCATACCATACCAATCTGAAGTGGTGAAGTGTAGTTCTGCTTGAAGATACCAATTGATAGGTGTTGTGTCCAAAGTATTAATGAATTTATGCACCCACTACTCCTGAGGAATGTTTCTCCAAGCCTCGTCACAACTTCGCACATGGTCCTTCAGACATCTTTGACCTATGTATCAAACTTCGCACCCTTCGACTTGGTCTAAAGAGCGTAGTGCCATCAAAGTGTGACATTGCACCCGCTCCATGATGTTATTTTTGTGTGTCCCCCACCATCTTACTGGCATTTCTTTCAATGCTTCATCCAGTGCCACCAGTCTTTATTGTACTGGTTATTCAAATTCCAATAGGAAAGTTTCTAAGTGATTTAGACCATCAAATGTGGGCAGATTACTTACTTATGTGCCATTCCAACAAACTTCCCTGGTCAATCTAGCACATCTCCATGCAGAAACTTCATACATTTTGTTCTTCCATCTTTCTAGTGCTTCTTCTAAATCTGATGAGCATGCGTTGTCACTTCGCCAGCTTAAATTCCGATCAGTTGTAAGATTAATGTAATCTTATTGTCTTGCTATCAATTTATATATATTCTCTAGTTCGTATGTGTGGTCTTCTTCTCTTATGGGTTATATGTATCTACGACCTTCAACAAGATATAGTGGTGCAATGACCCTAAGGCCATCACCTTCAAACATCATTCTTATTTTATTTAAGTCAACCATAGTAGAATTGTTGAAAGCCCAATCAATTCCTAACAACACAGGATAAGGACAACTATCATCAACTATCTCAATTACTTCAAAGACTGCAAATGAAATTACCTCGTTGATGTCCACAGGGACATGCTCCAGCCTCCCAAAGGGGCTTACCGCCTGCTGATTAACCATCCTGAGCCTGATAGGGGAATAAATCAACTTAGATTTCCCCATCAATACCCAGGTTTGCTTCGTCATAACATTGAATTCTGACCCTAAGTCAAGGACCACATAATATATGTCATAGTCTCTGATCTGAGAATTAAGGTGTAGTTCATTGTTTGTCCTTCTCTTTCTGGATACTTGGTGTACTACTCTATTTAGTAGAGGTTCCACCTTTCCTAGCTCATACTTTCTGATCAAGTGTTGTAGTTATTGTATGGCTCTTTCATCCTTAATCAACTCAATAAATGTATACAAGAAACTGACAAGCTTGCTTACCTCTTTTCCATCTCGAGGCGCAGCTGACTGATGGAATGCCAGAGGCATTCCACATTCTCTCACTTCTGGCCATGTCTTTGATGAAGAAGCCCAATCTCTTCTGAATTCTCTTCTTGCCTCTTCAAATGTTTGTTTTTCTTTCCTTGGATCAAACTCTTGTGTCTTCTTTGTAGCTCTCCTGACCCTTGATCCCTCTATAGTCCTTTTTGGGGTCACCCTGTCTTCTCCTATAACATTGCCTCCTCTAGTGATAACAGTGACTCTTGGATCCTCTCCATGAGGTTCGACTGATATTATTTGTACTTTCTAGTTTCCTCCTCGTCTCTCTTGGAGTTTGGCTAGCAGTACTGGACAATCTTCAATAACATGTTCGAATGAGTTGTAGTAGATGCAAGTGGTACAAGGGTTCTGACAATCCCTTGCCAAGTGACCTTGTTAGGGGAAGTTATAACAAATGATCTAACCTTGACCTTGACCCATGCCTCCTCGTCATCCTCTGCCTTTGAATTCACCGCAAGGGTTGAAGTTTCCTCTTCCTAGGGAATTAAACTATGTATCCTTTCCCTCCTGCTGCATCTCTCCTTGAATTCTATATGTGTCTCTTGATCTTTCATGCAAGAGGTCATAAACCCTACAATCCTTCTCATCATGTCCCACAGATTTATAGAATGTGAAGTAAAGATTGGTAGGTGTCTAGACATTTGCATGTAATAGCATTCACCAGGGCAATGTCTATTTCTACATAGCTCGCACCAGGGTAGAGTAACATTCTTCAAATGCCTCGAAGCTCCAGAGGCCAAGTATTCATTAAATAGTGGATAGTGATCCTTTTCATGGCCCTCTGACTTGCATCTGATACACTAGATGTCTTCTCTTTTATCTTTCTTCATATTTTCGACCTGCAGAGATAAGCTAGTTAGCTGACTCAAAATTTGACTCATACCTGAGCTGGATTCTCCCGTAGGGGTTGATTCTAGTTTCATTGCGATCTCTACTGCATCAGCCTGCTAAGCAACCTTCTACTGCATCACAAGGACTCTGATGTGTGGTAGGAGGGAAACAATGAACGATTCCTTATTTTTCTCATCTGGAATATGAAAACTCAAATGACATATCAAGGTCTTAAACCTCTGATCAATCTCCAAAACAGGTTCAGCTACTCTCTGCTTGATTTCTTTCAGTTTCGTGATGCACTGCGACTCCGACTTGAGTTTCTTGAATTCTGCACTCAACACAGTCTTGATATCATTTAATGGTTCAGGTTGTGCAACTCCTTTAACAAACTTCATGTACCATCTCAGTGCACGGTCTCTCAGGGTAGTACTAAACTGAGCTCTCTTAACAACTTCGTCATTGACTTGCTTAATACTCCATACAGATTTGCATAAGAACTAGTGCTGATCAAGATCTTCAGATCCATCTCCTCTAAATATAGGTAGCCTCATTTCATCTTTCATGGATCTTCCTAGGTTTCTAGACTGAGTATGTACTGAATTGCTGGTAACAGTGCTCTGAGTGCTCTAATTACTCTGGCTACTCTGGTTACTTGATGCTGCTAAAAAAATAGGAGGAGTAATAGTACTTACTTCGACAGTTGGTGCAGCTCCTGAAGTCTCTAATTCTTCTCAGTGAGGCTCTTCATTCTTCCCTTTCTCTACCCTAGTGGACTCTGAATGTTCCTCGTTCAGTAACTCTTCTTCTTCTCCACTGTAGAATCCTTTGTCCTATGCTAGTGGTTCTTGATTCAGCTCAAACAAGTTCACCAAAGGAACTTTTCTGAAAGTTCTCCCACTACGCATATTTCCAACTTATGTGTTGTTGTCACTATCTGAATTCTTGATCTTCAACTTCAAAAAGTGTAAAAATTTTCCTCTAGGTTCCTTAAAGAAATATCTCTCTGCTTGGCTATATGACTCTACTCTATCAATATAAAACTCAGTAATGTACCCTCCAATGGTGCAATCAAACCAGTGATCTACTACTCTTGAAACAACGTTATCAACTCTCTTGACCTTCTTGATCAACACCGACGTCCAAACCACAAGTGGTCTAGATCTGATTTCAAACTGGGTATCCGTCAATCTAGCTAACCACTCATATAGCTCCTTATGAATTCCCCCAAAGAAAATCTCATGTATATCAGTAAAGATATACCTTCCCAACCAGTCCTCTATACTAAGATTAAGGTTCTTGTTCTGGGCTTCAACTAAGTCCTTTTTCTTGTTCCTCTATCCACTTCTGAATCTCTATCTTCAATGGAAACCACCTTGACATTCCCTCAAGAAGATCCCAGTCCCAGCAACGGAACCATTTTTTGGCACACAGGGGAAGACCTAAGGTTCAACTCTAGTAACGCACCAACAAACCCTTTCAGCAACACTTGCGGAGCAGATGCAGTCTCACCCAAAGTAGTAATAGGGGGTTGCAAGACACAAGTGTCTACAACCAAGGGAAATGCAAAGTGGAATTGACACAACAACACACAGAGAGCTGGCTATTATTTATCTCACTTAAACCTACTTCGCAAGTTATATCTCAGATCTATCACAACAATGCAATAATAGTACAACAGGAAGCAAATAACACAACATCAACCACATAGAACAACAAGATATACATGGTTCACCCTCTCCCTAGGGATACATCCACAGAACTGTGTTTCTTGATATATTATACGAAAACATATAGTTATATCTGTGCACTTAGCTTGCATATCTCTTTCTCTTCTTCTCTCTCTTTCTCTCCCCTCTCTGCGCACTAAACTGTAGGGTCAATCTTCGCACCCAACTGAAGATCTTATAATCCAATAAAACACTCACACACAAGATGTCACTCAAACAATCAACAATAATCACTCTCTTACCCACAATGACGAACCCTCCTTCTCTCATCTAGGTCTTTATTTATACATTTTGTGACAACGTCTAGTGTGAAAACCCTAGATCCAAAACCCTAGGTCCACTTGACCCGCATTTTTAGGGCTTCGTCAGCCTGCCTTTTCTTCTTTCCCACGAGGTGCTCCAAAGCATCTATTGGCGGATTTTTCCGCTTGATGAGTTGTCCATGATTCATCTTCCTTGTTGATCTGTCTCCCTCGATCTTCTCGTTCAATGACTCACTTTCCCTTACTTCGCTCCTTCTTTTCCACTTCTTTGACTACTTCGACCCAATCTCAAAAAATGTGCCTTCCGCGTAGTTCGTACTTCATCTTTCTTCCTTATTCTTCGCTTTCTTCCATACCCAAGGGCCAACATAACCTCATCAGCAGGAGCTCATAAATTTTTGTAGCCGTGGAGTATGATGCAGGAGCATCACTCTACCTCAACACACGCCAGCTGATTAACATGATTGGTGCACATTCAAGGAAGGGAGAGGCGTCGCCCTCTCATTTTTCCTTCAAAATATAAATCGTGATTAAGGAAATTAATGTTGTCAGGATGGTAGAGACAAGTTTTTCCTTCACACAAGCTGTAGATGAGGTCGTCATTTAGTGGTTGATGGAAGGAGGGATCTGTATCTGATTCGGATCAGATTTCCACTCATTGTAATTTGCCTCATTAGTCAGGCATTTTGAATGGTGATTAGACACCACTAGCTTAGCTTGGAGGGAAGCTCATCGAGCCCCTCTCATATAAACTTTTGTATTATAGATGGGAGGTAGAATATTTGGAGAGTAGAGAGCCGAGACTCAATTATAGTCTGGTCTCACATATTGTAATGGGCATTCCACCATTAATAGAAAGTAATAGATTTTCCTATTTATCAATTTCTATATAATGGGTGTTTAGTTGTGAATGTCATTTTTGTTGATACTAACAGGGGGTTGAATCAGTATCAAGTACAATTTAAAATCCTTTTCAAATTATACTTAAACCATTAAATTATATCCAATGAGCAATGAACAATAGTATAAGAGTTACACCAAAACACCACAATACATCATGCACAATATATGAGAAATAATCAATAGTTATTGTTCAAGGGAAGTAATGACTTCCAACCATAACTACAACTTCCAAATATAAAGGGAGGGATAAAACCCCAAGAGGAAGATACAATCCTCCAATATCAAGAGAGGGTTGACCTCTCCATCCTTGCCCCTTCCTTCCACCCAAGAATATGTGAGAGATAATAAAACTTTACATTAAATCATCACCATCAACCAACCATCACATAGATCCTGATAATGCTTCTTGAGACTTCTTCAATTTCTGTAATTCTTCAATTCTTGGAATACTTTGATACTATAGATAATATTACTCAATGTATTCTCTAAAACTCCTCCAAGTTTCACTCCTTGAATCGTCCCCTGAAAGAAGTTATAGAAAGAATGGTAGACTTTATTCAATTTTGTTTTATTCAGGAGAGAGAACTTGTACATAATGCACCGCACTCAATTTTTAACATAAGATTATCCCAATGAAATTGGTCCCACTTAATTTGGATTATCTATGAATAAGTTATGACTTTTTTACCCAGAACACATGTTTATTGACTAGCTTTAGGACTGGTCAAAAACCCTATCTTCCACAGAGTGTATCTCCATAATTATAGTGAATCAAGAGATAAAAATTTTACCACAGGTACCTTGATATTTCTTCTCAATACCATAGCAATTTAACCATCTGAATCGTTCTAGAAAAAAATTTATAGGGAAAATGGTAATATGACCTGTAAATAACATACCTTAGAACACATCACCAAGAGACGTCATCCTCCCTTGAAATCCGGCCTTATTTACTTCTGATTTCCTCTAAAATTTGACTTGTATATCAAATGAATGTATAATGATATGTATTTATACCATTTATGTCACTTCCTTTTAACATTAAGGCTGAACTGACACTTTCTTATTTTGTAATTCTTTTCTTTAATTATCTTCAGGGCCTACATGTACTTCCTTCTTCAATTCACTTTGTCATCTTCAAAAATTCATTTTTCCTCAAACATGAGGATCCACGTGATGTGCCACCTACCATTGGAAACAACATGATGTATACTATCCATCCATGGGTTTTATTTCTACATGTATATTTTCCTTCATGTCAAAATACCTTCATCAATATTGCGGTCCAAAACCAATGACTAGGGTTGACATCAATGAAAACAACCAATCTTCCAATAATTTGTATGTGTTTGTAATGTAGATGAATGTTAGAAATCATCTGCAGGGATAGAATTATCATCTTCTATTTGTGAGTGTGTTGAATTAGTTATGGTTCTTTAGGCTAAGTGCAAGGAGTGTGCGACAGAGAGTTGAAACTCTGTGAGCCAATGCAAGGAGTGTGTGTTTGAACTCATTCGAGTCAGAAGAGAAGTTGCTAGGAGGGCACACTAGGATAATTCATGGACTCGGAAGGGAATTTCAAGGTTTCTGAATACCTTGGAAGGAAACATTGTGTGGGAGGAAGCACAACGCAAAGTTACTGAACACTCTGTAAGACTCTGCTAGGAGGGCATTGAGCTAGTGCGAGTGCGCACATGAGCAACACATTCTAGAGTGTTGGAGACGTTGATAGAACCCCAGGGTTGTTGAACACTTTGAGGAAGGAAGGATTTGCAAGAGTGCATCGACCAAGGAAAGGAGATTCCTTAATACTTCTGGAAGGGCTCAAAGAGAAGTCATTAGAAGGATTAAACGAGAGAAAGGAGTGCGCCAAGGAAAAAGTAATTTCATCTTACAAGCTCAGGCGAAAGAGCATCAAGTTTCCAGGAGAGCATTAGAAGGTCCGTGAAAGGACTCAGTAGAGGCAAGAACCTTCAAGGGTTGAGCTGAGAAAAAGCTCAGAAAGACTAGCGGTGTCTCGTGTAGAACTCTGCAAGGAGTGAAGAAGAAGGCCAAGAACAGTCTAAGTCTCGGGCATAAAAGGAGATAAGTGTCCGTAATGAGTAAGGACTCGTTGAAGTCCCAAATAAAAGAAGAATCATACATCATTGGGAGGAGATAGGTGGTGAAATATCAGGAGATTCGGGAGCTATATCTCTAGAAGGTTTGCCAAGAGCAAACATAAATATTCGCAAAGTCACGAAGAGCGGTTTGAATCCAGACTGTTCGATCTGGAAAGAATGCGTGGAAGAAATTTGTCGATTCAGAGGGGTAGTACTCCGAGAGATATCAGAAGAGGACAGAGAGAGACTCTCAAAGGCTGGAGTCTGAATATATCATAGTCATCGATCTGAAGGAGGGATGGGGACCGTTGATCCTCGTGCCATTTGAGTTCGTCAATTCGGAGTTTGGGAACATAAGAGTTGCTTGTTGTGGAAAGAGACAAATCCCAAAGCCCGAAGCACTTTTCATGGTTTAGCCCTGGGACACAGCCCGAGGCCATGTGATAGAAAGGGTCTGGCCTAAAGAATGAGTGTTGCCTCTAACTTTCCTCGAAGGGCCAAGAAGAGAGTCGCGGGATTAAGAGAACCTGCACTTTGGAGAAAGAAGGACCTGTGGTAAATCACATTTGGTTCCAATAGGGAACCGAAGAGTCAATTCGACTCAGGTGTTTGACCGATCCTAGACAGGGAGGCCGTGCAGTCCCGAAGGAGAGAAGGAAAGGGGAGGTGGTTTGAGTCAGTTTTGATGACTTAGAAGGATAGGAAAATTGGTATTGTGATAGATATTTCGAAATTGGGATCTAATTTGGGTATACTCAGGGCATTCTAGGAGAATTGTTTTTTTGTCTTCAACTCTGTTGGTGTCACAAAGGTGACATATTCTTTCTTTCCATGGTGTTTTGGGGATTTCCCAATGCCCAATTTCACTATGTAGCTCATGAGAATTAGTTCTTATTTTAGCAATATTGATTCTCTTCTTCACGCTAGTCAAAACAAAAAAAACTTTTGATCTTCAAGGTTAGGGATAACCACTTGCTTATAATATCTTTATTTTATTTTATCTTTATTACATCATAGATTATCCTTAAATTTATATTGTACAATATTTTTAATATCATCGTTATTTTGCATAATAACTTCTTTTATTCCCCAATGATTTATCCAAGACTTGGAATCATTATGCCATCCTCGCTTGAGCAGTTGGTGATTTTGGCTAGAGTTTGAAGCAATTTTGGGGAGACTCTTGTTATCCATGTTGTTTATCTTGTTCTTGTATATGAAGTACCTAATAATAATTGTTCTATCAATGGGGTAAAGGATCGCTTCTATGAGAAGGATAATATAGGGTGTATTCCCCTTAATTTTTAGATTATAAGTTATAAAATTATTTTGGATCTACTTTATCTTTCTCTAGGATTCTCGAGAAATACTGCATCCCCAAACTTCACATTTGTATAAGATAATAGGATTAAGTTTCAAATAGGATCTTTTCCATATCTCATAGCCAAAGGTCTACTAACTTACAAGTACTTTCAATCCCATAATAAGCTTTCCACCCTCCATTTATCCTTTTCTCAATGCTACAGTTCTAATTGAGCTTGTGATGAATATAATTTCCAAGATACTTGTATGAATGCACTTCCTCCAAGATATTGTTGTCATATATAAAATTATTGTAGGTGATCTTGTTGGATTTCATGATCATAAACTTCATTTTGTCAGTGTTCATAGTCATACTTGTACTAGAGCAGAGGTCCTCGACGATTCTAAGCTACTTACTAAGGTCATAGGGATTCCTTTCCATAAGAACAATGTCATTGGCATATAGAAGAAGGATGATTATTATACTAACAAGAGTTGGTACAACACAACCTGCGGCTTCCAAACAATCTTCTAACGTGTCAATGTAAATTCCAAAAAGAGTAGGGTATAGTGGTCAACCTTTATTGACTCCTATATTGAAGTTATTTTCTCCTAATCAACTGTCAGTGTTCCTAAACTTGGAAATAACGTTCTCATACAACCTTAAAACAATATCTCTCAGCATAGAGGGAACTTTTAGCTCTTCTAACATATTCCAAAGGTTGGTCCTAGACACATTCTCAAAAGATTTCCTAAAGTCAACGAACAAAAAAGGAGATTGGTTTTATTATTGCGATACTCCTCTACAATGATCCTAAGTGTGATAAGGTGGTCCATACTTAAATGATAACCTCTAAAATGAACCTGACCTTTATCTCTTTTTCCATGGATTTCTAGCCATATGCTTATCTTATTTTCCAAAATACTTCCACATAGCTTAGATAAAATGGGGCTAATCATAATGGTCCTATAATTAGAGGGATTTATTTTATCCCCACTTTTAAAAATAGGTACAGTGAGGCTTTGAGTCCAAGGTTTAGGGAAGCCATTATTGACTACTAAATTAAAGAACTTATGTATGTGAGGGATCAGAAAAGGCCCTTCAATTTTTAATATTTCAACTTGGTATCCCTTGATGTCCTTAGCTTTCCTGTTTGCAAGTCACTTAACCCCAAAATTTATGTCTTCTATAGAAAAACATCATCTTCTGCAAAAAAAAATTGAATTTTGTTAAGGACATTACGGGATCCGTAAATATTTTTAAGGTAGGAATTCTAGTATGTCAGGTGAATCATAGCATTTTATTTATATTTATGAGTCAAAATTTACCTCCAAAATTTCTTTGGATCTAGCTTATAAAGGTGAAAACTATTCTCTTTCTCTCTATTTATGTAGTGTCTTTTTTTCCTTTTAATTATGGATTTGTATCTATTAATCTTATCATATTTCAAAGACTCATTACAAGCACCCCTAAGGGATTTTCAAGCAATTTTACACTCCTTATCATACAAAGGGTTGTAAATTATATTCTTCTTTTTACACAACACTTCAATAAAGAATTTTTTTATGGAGGTATAGAGGATTGTTGTAAAATTATGAAATATGTCTTCAATATTGTTTTTATATGATAGAAGATTTAATGAAGTGTTTAAGTCCTTTAAAAAGAGATCATCTTTAGTTTTTTTTAAAAGCAGATGCCTTTGGTTACCAGAGTTATCTTCAAGGGGGTTTTTGTGAATGATAAAGTTTAKATTTAGGATTAAAGGTCTGTGATCAGATTCAAGATCATGGCCGTTTAAAAGGTCAAAATTTACTAGTTGGTTGTAAACAAGGATATCTGATGTCAAATAGTCTAAAACACTACTACCCAACCCATGGATACAATTCATATGGTTATAATTCATCTACTTCATTAGACTATTGTAAATGATTAGATCTTGAGGAATACAAAACATGATTAGATTAGTACCATGTGAATTGTTTTGAGATTCCTTTGATGTGGAATTTATAGAATTTCTCTAGATTTACCACAGTAGGAGTCATGTTTTGATCAACGTTTTGAATCCAAACAATGATTCATCTTCAATAGGTCAAGTCTTCTGAATTTCTCTTGTATCTATTAGCCAAAAAAAGGTCCTCATCTAGCCATAGAGGATTAGGGTTGGAATCATTTCTTAAGATAAGAACTTTATTAGTTGTAGTTCTAACATTAAATTATCACATTGTAAATATCTTATTCTAAGCTTTTATAGGAACAATTTTTATCTAGATTGTTTTTTGTATAAAAGGTAGAATTAATAGGTGCAAAATAACAAATTGTTATATACATCTTCTTAGTATTGATATCCGAAATCTCCACCCAAATGAACTAATTGAGAGGGTCTTTTTTATGAAGACGAATGTGAGGAGAAATGTTTGTTCTTATGTAACAAGCTATGCCTCCAACCCCTCTATGGGAGAATTCTTTATGTTGACCACAATATAAATTTGTCTATATTAGGGACCTTAGATCTGCCATGATATCAAGTTTCAACCATAAATATAATATCAATTTCACTTGGGATCCAACTTAATATAGGCCTTTTGTTCCATGGAAAGCCCGAATAGTTCCAAGAAAAGATCCAAAGTGTCTCAATTTGCTATTTGTTATTATCCTTTCGGTCCCTATCCCTAATAATAGATTTTCAATTTCTAATTATTGTTCATTTTCCTTACTTTCCGACCTCATTTACCTTTGAACCTCCTTACTTAATTTAGCTTAATGAATGAAGTTAAATAATGCAATACAACTAGCTAGGCATGGTATTCTCTTGTTCATTTAATTTCTCACCTTCTACATCTACAAGATCTTTTATCTCCATGATGGCCCAGTTGAAAAGTTGTGATCATGGCATTCTTATCTCATCATAGAATGCACGAGTTCTACCTTCATAGTGTAGTGTAGGCTCACTAAGTTTAGAAGAATTTTAGGTGATGGCCACATTAAAATCTGAGCATTGTACACCTTTATATTCCAATACATTAGAATATAACTGTCAACACTAGTTGTACTTCATAGTATAGTACAAGTTGACTAGGTTTAAAATAATTTGAGGTGATGACCACATTAAAATATAGGCATTGTAGAGCTTTATATTTCCATACATTAGACTAGAACCTCCAAATAAAGATTCAAAACTAAGGATAGAAACATGTTAATTAACCACATCAATTTATAGATGGATAGATATCTATATAACCTAATCGAGCTATATAACCTGCCACCCGCCTTGAAAAGGTGGAAAATACAAGAAGTCGTCATTAAACAACGAACAAGTTTTATTTAATAAGTATAGGCATACAAAAATAAAAATTAAATTGATGATGTTGAAAAAAAATAATTTAATTCTATTATATTAAATTTTAGTTAATCAAATAAAATTGACTATTTTTTAAAACTAATAACCCAATTTAAAAAAAATAAAAATCAAATAGTTAAAAAAATACAATTTTGTAAAAAAAAATGCTCAGCAACAGATATACTCGTATACAAAATAATTCTAACTATTTTTTAAATAGGTTTAACAATGCTCTAATTTTCTAGTGTTTCACAGCTTTAAACAAATCTTCTAACAACTTAAAAGTTTTTCCTTCCTGTTAGATAGTGGAAGCAAAAACATAACAAGATTCTAACAATAAAGCATATTAAACCAAGATTAAACCGAGAACAACAATCACACAATTGACACAGTGATTTATGTGGAAATCCGATACGGGAAAAAACCACGGGAAATGATAATCGGTATTCTTATTATTCAAGGGATAATTACAATAGCCAACCAAGGCATACAACCATCCTCTCCCCTCATACACACAACACCTCAGTATTGCGTCTTGATCTCACACATTGCACTCTCACATCTACGGGTATGCGCATATATATATAACATCTCTCAAATAATTATACAAACTGATTATAATAAGATCCATCAGTTACACAAATTATTAACAGAAGAGTGCATGCATGCACATTTTAAATATAGTTGCATGCATGTGCATGTTGGGAAATTCGTTGGCATGTTTCCAACAATCTCCACCTTGACAACAATTTACCTGATATATCACGCCCTTAATTAATTCATCACCTTTCCTGCAATCCAAGAGAAGCCAAACACCATCATAGATCCACAACTTCTCTAACAGTACTGTTACGTGAACATGACTGCATGATCCACTCCAGTATGGATCATTCTTCCTCCATCAGAAACCTGTCTTATAAACCGATGCACCCATCCCATTTTGATATGTTGGAATGTTAGTCAAATGCACAACACTTTGACCGCCATGGAACACCACATCCTATACCTGTCCAAACTTTGCCAATAGATCCTTGCATTCTTTCAAGATATAACCTGAGATAGATCTCCTCTCATCCAAATATCATGAATCATAACCATAGACTAAATCACTGCAATCACTGTAGGTGATCCTTGTGCTTCTGTGTTTGAAGCACCCATTTCCATGCTCTTCACCTGGTTTTGTCATGTGTCTACTATCAACACCAACTGCTTGTGAAATGTTGATTATTTCCCATCGTAGTCATTAAACTCCCTACTAGCATATAGTACTTGAGACATATAACCCTTTTCTTTTTCATCAGTTAGGACATAAACCTGAAGAAAAAATACAATGGAAATCCAAAGGGATTTTATCGATTTCACATTATTCATACTGAATTTCCTAAGTATCTTCATCACATACTTCTTCCATGATAACCAAGCTTACCATCCTTCCTGTCTCTATGTATTTCCATGCCCAAGATTTGTTTTGTTGCTCCTAGATCCTTCATAACAAATGTCCTAACCAACTAAGCCAACCTGTTGACCTCAACCATTCTTGTGCTTGCAACAAGCATAACATATAACACCAATATAATGAATATACCATAAACACAATGGTTATACTCACTTCTTGTAAAATTTGGCTCATCATGAAGGAATCAAACATCTTGTACCATTTTCATGGCATGCTTTAGTCCATACAATGATTCTTGACTTTGCAAACAAATATTTTGTTGCGATTTTGAACTAAGCGTTCTGGTTGTTCCAAATACACCCCCTTTCCAAAAAACTCCATGTAAAAAAATTTTAACATCTAGTTGTACTAACAAAACTAGTGCTAATACAACTTGAAATAGAAACAAGCTTTTAAAAACTGGCGAGAAACTTTCATGGAAATCAATACCTTCCAAATATCCTTCTAGTGCTAGTCATGCTTTGAGCCTTTCATCTTTTACAAAAGGAGATTCATCAAACACTGCATCTCTATCTAGGATGATTTTGTGGGTAGTAGCATCCCATAGTCTGCATCCCTTAACATCATCACCATATCAAATATCTACCTATTCGATATGGGTCTTACTTAGAACGTTGATAAAAACATAAGCATCACAACCAAATAATTTCACATTTGAGTAATCACCAGATGACCTATTCATACCTCTTCCAGAATCTTCCAGTCTTTTGCAAATGATGGTGACCGAGTTACGAGATAGCACAACCACTTATGTCCACAACTATTGCTGCAACTTGGCATTACTGAACATTCCTATTCAATCGAAGCTTCCTTGCAATACTTTCCAAGTTCCATGGATATGAACCTACCTTCATCATATATTCTCAAACACTTGATTGACTTGACAACACATCAACCTTTCTACAGACCCACCTTTATAACTTGGACACACTGCTCCACCTCAAACTTTTCATTCGAACAACTTTGACCAAATTCAAAAAAGCCAACCCAAGTGAACCTTTGTCACTCACCTCCAGGGACTTCACACTGGAGTCTCAGTGCTCCACCTTAACACGAACATTCCCTTGACCAAATCCGGTCAAGACGGACAAGTAATCCTTCACCACTTACCTCCAGGATCATTTACAATGGAGTTCACCAAGCCTTTTATAGGCTTCATTACATGCAATCCATGAAAACAATATCACGTGATACCCAAAAAATACATGGACCCGAAAAACCACATGCTTTGACCTTAACAAAAACACAGATTTAACTCATTAACTCTTTCATCGAGTCAAGATTAACCCAACATACGTGCCCCCCGACATATTCAATCTACTTGAATCTATGTCTAGACTTTTCAAAGGTGACCTGATAAACCAAGGGTACACATGTCTATCTAGGTCTTACAGATATATGCTCATTTACATGCAATCAATAATTTTTACAACTCCAAAGTAAACACTTTTTTTTTTATTTCACGGTGACTCAACCATCACCGCCTTGCACTTTCTATGTGAACACAGGTAGTGAAACACAACAGACAAACAAAAATTCATGAACCATACCTGTAATTGAATCTTATTTATTTGTGGAGTCCTCTTTGGATGATTGTTTTATTTTCCAATAGTCCTTCTTGAGATGCCCAAATTTCCCATAGAACCAACATTTTCCCTTGCCCTTATTGTCTTTTGAATTAGACCTGGTTATACCTTTCTGATCTTGCCCTCTTTCTATAGATCGACCTATGACCACCATTACTTCTGTTGTTTAGGTTTCTTTATTGGATCTTCTCCTCATTTCCTCAGAAAATAGAGCTCCCACAATAGTGTCATAATCAATGGCATCTATTGAGCTAAACCACGTAGTTGTGACCAGATGATCCCAAGACTCAGGAAATTAACACAGTAGCGTAACCGCCTTATCCTCATCTTCGTATTTTACATCCATACTAGATAATTGACCAATCAAAGTATTGAAAACATTCAAGTGATCAGCAATTTTCATACCTTCTTTCATCTGCAAGCTGTACAACTACCTCTTCAAGAAGACTTTTATCATCAAGGACTTTGTCATATACAAACTCTCTAGTTTGTTCCACAAACCCATTGTTGTCTCCTCTTTAGCGATGTTAAACAACACTTCATCTTCCAAACACAAATGAATGGTACTGAGAGCTCTTGCAGCCAGATCTTCCCAGTCCTTGTCTGTCATGCTTGTCGGTTTCTTTATTTTTCCATCCAACGCCTTTTGCAATCCTTGTTCCACAAGCAGTTCCCACATCTTGAGCTTCCATAGCGCAAACCTATTCTTACCGCTGAAGTTATCCACCTCAAACTTAGAACTCTACACTTTCACCATTAACAAAAAAGAACTCCATAAAGCACTACTTATAAAACTGAACCTTTTTATAGTGGAGAAGTATTATTATATTATATCTGAATTCCCAAAATAATTAATTAAAAGGTTTAATACTAAAATTTAATATATAAACCTTTTACTAAAACAATAAAGGATCCACCTTTTTAAAGGATAAAGTATACACGTCCTCCACCCAATTATGCCTTAAAAACACTCCTTTAAGCACAAAATATAATAATAGTCACCCTTTCATACAATGTGTGCATGACCTCAGTTTTATTAAATTTATCCCCCATGAATTTCATACCACGATTTCTTTAATTTTTGGATTAACATATTTTTTCACCCTAGACAATGTTTGCATGCAACAATTTTGGGATTTTCTCACTGTGTAATATGGATAGCCTGCGACAATTTGACTGCAACACTTTTGCAAATTGTCACACTGTGTATTGTGTTACGCCCGTGACAATCTCGAAATTTTTCTAGTTTCACAAGTGTGCTTGTGACTTTCTGATCCGGGGGGATATCAATGGCCACCCACCTTTTCCAACTGGCTCAAAACAGTTTTCTGGCAATTTGGGTAATTTACTATTTTTATCATTTTTTAACTTCCGTGGCCATTTTCAGGGCCTAAATGAAGGTTTTTCGTGATCGAGCTTCTCAATCATAATCAAAGAAATGATTTATCCCCCAAAATGAACCTCCTTGATGATACCTTTCCAACGGGCTATCATGTGCCTAAAACGGAGGTCGTATGCAAAAGTTATGACCCCGGGAAATTGATGTATTGACTTACCCAAACGGGGCCCACGTGACTTTTGGCGCTTCATCTCCTAGGGTTAGGTTTTTGGATGTCTAGGGTTTTTGACAGTCTTGTTTATTGTAAAAAGGACTTGAGAACCTCATTGTAATCATCATCTGGTGAATGCGAGTAGCAGACACATCTCTTCTCAGAGATAAGCTACCACCATTCTAGCGAGTCTTTCACTCTATATTTTTACAGTCTTTGTACATTTTCACTCATTAATATAAATTGTGTATTAATGTATCTCGATGTTTATGGTTGCATATATGATACATTTATGTTATATTATTGGATATTCGAGATATCTCTGTATATTTCTTTATTATATCTCTTCTCTCATTTCATGCCGAAAATATTCTGGATCAGTGGTATCAGAGCAGGCTACTCTTGATCATTTTTTCCATTACATGTCCCCGATGAGGTCCGTGTATAGCAAGTTGGATCTCGAGCATGTCTCTCTTGAAGACAACCTCTCTCGCATGCCCAAGAAACCCTCCATGGAAGAAGAACAGAAAAATGACGGAGAGGACGATTCTATCAATCTGTTGCTTGAGCAAGCTCTCACGTGACAGAGGGACGAAATGATGGAGAATTTTTCCCACATCCTTCAACGCCTATTGACAGAAAAAAGCACATCTTCATCAAACAACCACTTTGGAAGCACCTCTCCTTTCAAGGTACAGGTTAATTTTGATATTCCTATATTTGAAGGTCAGATAGATGCGGATGCCCTAGACAAATGGTTAAATATGTTAGAAGGTTATTTCTATGTTCATAATTTTTCCGACAGGGAAAATATCACCTTCGCACTCCTTAAAGCTCTCCCCCATGTCAAACATTGGTGGGAATCTTATTGGGAGAAAAGTTCCACAGAGGAGTCTGGAATATATGTGGTCAAGCCCACTTGGGATTTTTTTGTGGATGCAGTAAAGGAACAGTATTGCCCTATTGGCAACTATGAGGACTAGTACATGAGATGGACCACACTGCAAAAAGAGAGGGGCCAAGTAGTTCTAGAGTTCACCAATACCTTCCATACCTTGTGCACCAAGTTGGGTATCAAAGACTTCGAATGACATTTGGTTCTGAAATACCATGGGGCTCTACACAAATACATCCAAACTGAAATGGATTTTCTGGACATCGCATCACTCAGTGTTGCTTATCAATATGTTGTTAAAATCGAGCAGAAATTTAAGCACTAGAACAAACAGGAGTTTTGGTCTACAAATCTACAACAACCAAAGTATGATAAAAACGAGCCTAACAAATAGTCTCCCAAAAACCAGTCCAAGACACAGGAAAAGAAGGGTCACGTGAAGACAAAGAAGGGCACTGAAAAATGGTGTGATTTCCACAAAATCCCCTGGCACAACACCGAGGAATGTCGCTCAAAAAATTCATTGGTTGTTGAGATCAAAGACAAGGAGTTGAACCCCGATTCAGAATATGATTATGAAAATACTGGTAAAAGATAGATCATCGACACAGACGCCACTACTATTATTGCAACCGCAACAATTCAACCAGAAGAACCAACAGATCCTGAAGAGGGGGAGCACCTTTTTCATTCATTGATGTGGGTGAAGGGGACCCCATTGCATGTTATTGTTGATAGCGGAAGCCAGAAGAACCTCATCTCAGCAGAGGTCGTCAGACAATTGGGATTGTCGACAACACCACACCTGCAACCATACAACATCGGGTGGCTTCGCCAGGGACGAGATCTCCATGTCAGCCAACAATTTTGATTGTCATTTGGAATCCAACCCTTCAAGGATGAGGTATTATGTGATGTTTCCCCACTGGATGTCTATGACGTTCTCTTGGGCCAACCATATATGTGGAAATGCCTTGTTGTTTATGAATCTCGACTCCGCAGTGTCATCGTTTCTCTTGGGGGTCATCTCTACAGAATACCATAGGTAGTTCTGACTACTGTTCCACCTAAATAGTGTTGTGAGGTAGTATCTCATACTACAAAATTCAGCTTCTTCACAATATGTTCAAAAGGTGAACAGAAGGATACTGCAACCACTACAACCTTGGCCCAAGCACCTTCTATCCAACAAAAGCAAGTCAATAAGATTGTAGCAAAGTGTAAAGATTCCTTCTTCACACATGCATCTCATGTAGCTAGACTAGTTAAAAAGGTCCAACCCTTCTAGCCACATCTTCATGATAACCTTCAACAAGCTAAGCAATGTAACTTCTCTAACAAGGCAAGCAACTCATCAAGATGCAGATTCAACAAACACTTTTTCCTCTCCCCTAGGCACTCAACGCAATAGAGATCATTGCTTCCTAAGGAGGGAGGATTGATCCAGGTGGATATCGGTGGCCACCCACCTTTTCCAACTGTCTCAAAATAGTTTTCTGGCAATTTGGGCAATTTACTATTTTTAATAGTTTTTAACTTTCGGGGCTATTTTGAAGGCCTAAATGAAGGTTTTTCAGGATAGATCTTCTAAATGATAAATGAAGGCATGATTGAGCCCCAAAAATGAATCTCCTTGACGATACCTTTCCAACGGGCTATCATTCTCCTAAAACGGAGATCATACGCAAAAGTTACAACCCCAAGGAAGTTGATGTACTGACTTACCCAAACGGGGCCCACATGACTTTTGGCGCTTCATCTCCTAGGGTTAGGTTTTTGGACATCTAGGGTTTTTGACATTCTTTTTTATTGTAAAAATTCCTTGAGAGCCTCATTGTAATCATCTTCTAGCGAATGCAAGTAGCGGACACATCTCTTCTCAGAGATAAGTTGCCACCATTCTAGCGAGTCTTTCACTCTGTATTTTTACAATCTTTGTACATTTTCGCTCATTAATAGAAAATTGTGTATTACTGTATCTCGGTGTTTATGGTTGCATCTTTGATACATTTTTTTTATATTATTGGATATCCGATATATCTCTGTACATTGCTTTATTATATCTTTGCTCTCATTTCATGCCGAAAATAATCTAGATCACTATCGCACTAAGCCACAAGGACAACCTGCAATAGTGTAATAAAACATGTCCTAGGATGATCCACTCCACTCCACTCGGCTTGGTTAACCTTCTCTGCTATCAAGCAATCAAATTCTCTTCTCCTACGCTCTTTGATCCTTCATCTCTGTGCTCTGATACCACTTGTTAAGCAACGGAAGCAAAAACATAATAGGATTCTAATAGCAAAGCATATAAAACCAAGATTAAACCAAGAACGACAATCACACAATTGACACAGTGATTTATGTGGAAACCCAATACGGGAAAAAACCATGGGAAACAATAATCGATATTCTTATTATTCAAGGGAGAATTGCAATAGTCAACCCAAACATACAACCATCCTCTCCTCTCATAGACACAACACCTCAGTATTGCATCTTCCTCTCACACACTCACTACACATTGCACTCTCACCTCTATGGATATTCTTGTATATATAACATCTCTCAAACAATTAGACAAATTGATTATAATAAGATCCATCAGTTACATAAATTGTTAACAGAAGAGTGCATGCATGCACATTCTTAATATAGTTGCATGCATATGCATGTTGGGAAATTCATTGGCATGTTTCCAACATTTCCAAGGTTTATCCATTCTAACACACAAACACTTTTTGGAGGCTCTTCACTTTTGTTTAAATGCAATGTAATCTTCTAAACCCAAAAAAGGTGTCATTTTCGCTAGGTCGAAGTAAGATAACTCCCCCTTAGCTCCGTCCAACAATTCAATGGTAAATTGTTTTGATTTTTCCAAACCCATTAACTTGGGATAAGTGGCCTTATCACTAATCAAATCCTTCCTTGCAATTTTTCCCAATTCTTTTGATGATTTTGTGATAACAAGCATGTCATCGACGACCTGATAAAGAAGCCCCAAGCTTATGTGCTCTGTTTCTAAACACTAAGGTTTCATTTATTCATCCATATTTTATCAAGTTTTTTATTTATAAAGGTGTTTTTTTAATTATTAAAAATATAATCAATATATTATAAATATTAGGTATAAAAGGAGTATTTGATAAAAATAAGGGATATTTAGTAAAACTAATTTTTTTATTATAAATATATTATAGATATTGAGTATAAAAAATAATATTTGATAAAAATAAGGATATTTAATAAAATTATTTTTATTTTTTTTTAATATAAAATGTATTAAAAAAAAATTGAAAAGATATTAATTATTATCCTGTAAAATTAAAATTAGAAATATTCTTTAATATCCCACCAAGTAACTAACTATAATATAAATTTATTTTGTGGACACCGAGTGTGTGTTAATAATAATTACTTCTAATCTATGTAACCTGATTGAAGTATAATTCATGTCATCGTTACGCGAACAGAACAAGCCACCTGAAAGCTGAGTGCGAGTGCATCAAAATTGAAAGCCGACCATGTGACTAAGACATAGAGAAACAACCATGTGAAAATGCAATGGCTAAACAGGATTTTCAAGAGATGCGTAGTATTCAACACGTCCGAAACATTTAAGGTATGGACAAAATGAGGAAAAATGACTTTTTAATGAATTTTAGTGAAGCGATGATAACTCAATCGTGATCGCATTGAATTGGAAATTTTAGTGCAGTCAAGATAAATATGATATGATAAATTTGTAGAGAAGGTTGAGAAACTCAAAATTATAGTTTAAATGTTTTATGTTTTGGTTATTTTTTAAAAGATTTTTTTAGTTTAATTTTATTTAAAATTCAGTGAAAGATTGTTGGAGTATTTGAGTATTTGAGTGGTTAAATATGTATAATCTTATTGCAATATAGGTTTTTTAGCAAGGTGAATTTATTTCTTTTATGATTAGTTCATGTCATCATTTTTTATTCTATGATTAGGAAGTATATAGTTTAACTGCAAACGATTGAAGAATAATGCATATGAATTCATACAATTTTAGTGCAGTCAAGATAAATATGTACAGAATGTTGATTACCTCAAAGTCATAGTTTAAATGTTTTATGTTTTGGCTATTTTTCGAGGGATTTTTTTAGTTTAATTTTATTCAAAATTCAGTGAGAGATTGGTGGACCTGTATATTTGAGTATTTGAGTGGCTAAGTGTGTATAATCCTACTGTAGTAAGGGTTTTTTAGCAAGGTGAATCTATTTATTCTATGATTAGTTCATGTCATCCTTTTTTATTCTATGATTAGTTCCTGCTACAGACACTAAAAACAAAAACTCAAAGCAGGGAAGTATATACTTTGACTGCAAAATAATGCTATTGAAGAATAATGCATATGAATTCATACCATTTTAGTTCAGTCAAGATAAATATGTACAGAGTGTTGAGTACCTCAAAGTCATAGTTTAAATGTTTTATGTTTTGGCTATTTTTCAAGAGATTTTTTTAGTTTAATTTTGCTCCAAATTCAGTGAGAGATTGTTATTAGACCTGCATATTTGAGTGACTAAGTGTGTATGATCCTACTATATTAGGGGGGTTTTAGCAATGTGAATCTATTTATATATTCAAAAATGCAATTTAAATAACAGAAAATTAGGATTTTATCGTTTATATCACCAAATTCTAACAAAAAACGAAAACGTAAAAAGTTTAAACAATCCCATGTAATTAATGTCTAAATCGAAAAATGAAGAAAAATGACTTTAACAAATTTTAGTGCATTGATCTAACCACCGAGGGTTTTGGACGTCGTCGTCGTCGTCGTCGTATCATCATCATCATCATCATCATCATCATCATCATCATCATCATCATCATCATCATCATCATCATCATCATCATCATCATCATCATCATCATCATCATCATCATCATCATCATCATCATCATCATCATCATCATCATCATCA
>ML781555.1:90738-117723 GCA_009831015.1 Picea engelmannii | reverse complement strand
ATCATCATCATCATCATCATCATCATCATCATCATCATCATCATCATCATCATCATCATCATCATCATCATCATCATCATCATCATCATCATCATCATCATCATCATCATCATCATCATCATCATCATCATCATCAATTATTTAATTTATCCTATATTTATTAAATCTATAAACATCTTTATTCTTTATTTTTCAGCTACTAAGTAACATCCACCGCATGCATTGATTTAATTTATCTTAAAATTTTAAAAGCTGCAATGCATCATTGATTTAGTTTATCTTAAAAATTTGATTTGATTTATGTTGAAATTTTAAATTTGCAAGGCATCATTGATTTGGTTTATCTTAAAAATTTGAGTTGATTTGTCTTAAAATTTTAAATTTGCAATGCATCATTGATTTGGTTTATCTTAAAAAATTAAATTTGCAAAAGAAATTCATTGCACCACTTGGTCTTGGAAGTTGAGGAAGAAAAAGGTGACTTCTATACACATTAATTGATATTAATATCGATTTACAAGTGTATTGGTTAAGGTGGAATTGGTAAGTATTTCAAGTCAATGAAGGCCCCGATAGAGCAAGGATTTCGACATTTGTTTGTCTTTTGAGAGTTCCATCGTCCACTATAACCACTCGCCATTTACAAACGAATATTACAACCCACCGCGGCCCTACTAGTGGTTGTAAGCATGGAAAGAAGGAAAACATTAACGTCGTCCCTAGGTGGATTAGACACTTTCAAACTTTTTGGGCCTCCCAAACTTTCAAAACCCGTGAGGAAAATGTTTTGGATGTAATCTAAACATTCCATGTTTTAACCTTTTTTTTTTTTTGGCATTTTTTTCAATTAGTTTTTCTCGAAATCTAATTATAAATTTAGAAAATTGTAGATTTCAGTGGTTTATATTACATATTCTAGGTGTTCAGAGGTTTTTGAGGGTGTTGAATTGATTTATACATTCAAAAACACAATTTAAGAAATATAAAGTTGTGATTTCACCAACAATTAGGTTGTTGGATTTTAATGATAATTTCATTAGAATTGTGTCTACCAACATTGAAGATTCCCCAAACTTCAGACACTAGAGATTTGGAATAATTCCTTGAGCAGTGATTTTCCACATAAACTTGGATAGAACTCATCTCTAGAATAGTTGGGTGTTTTGTTAAATTTCTTCAGGGGTCTAGTGTCTCCACATTTGTGTAACGAAGGAAATATTACTAAGTTCTTGTCCTTGTGGAGGGTTAGGATGCAGAACAATGAGCTTCCGGGTTTCAATCCTGATGGTTTTGAAAACCCCACAAATATGAAGAGACTCAAATTGGCTCACAATAGGCTCATCGGGACTGTTCTTGGGGATCTCAATGTGTCATTCTGGATTTCTTTCATCGATATGTCTTACAATCTATGAATTTTTTGAAATGAAATGAAATACAAGAGGGAGGAATACAACCACTGGGTATCACAACAAGAAACTATGAGCACAATGGAAAAGTTACATGAGAGAATATAAATTTACTTGAGTATTCGAGAACAATTTTGAAGGACCTAAACTCTTTTCCACTGTGTGTGCTAAGATACCTAATTATTGTTGTTTTAGGTCATTAGCTAAATCAAAGTGGTGTAGTTTCAATGGTCACTTAGTATTTATCAATTTCATTGTATTTGCTAGGATACCTAATTATTGTTGTTTTAGGTCATTAGCTAAATCAAAAAGTGGTGTAGTTTCAATGGTCACTTAGTATTTATTAATTTTAATTATAACGTTGAATCAAGTAAAGAAATTTTCACGGAAGCAGGGTCGGGTTGGAACCTTGGCTGTAATAACCTTAGGAGTTATTGTCTGTCTTTATCTTCATATTCTATGTTTTCATTTGGCCTTATATTATATTATAATCCCAATTGACAATTTAGAGATGTCGTATACCATTACTGCAAGTTGACTTGCATATGCTCCTTTCGATGAAAAAATTCAAGTTGTGTTCCTTGTATTAAAGAATTATGATATTATAGTTGATAGGATGAAACTATTGAAATGGATTCTCGCAAGTTAAGCTTCTCTTTTATTTGCATTACTTCCTATTTTCACAATTACAAAAATGAATGGTTTTGGATTTTTATAATAGATTTTGTGCTTATGTGCTAAAAATGCTTAATGGCATTTTGGCTTGGATACAGGAATTGCATAAGATAGAAACATATCTGAAAACAAAAGTTGATCTCGAGATAATTGTTGAAACATACAAAAGAATATTGGTAGCTCATCTCTAATGATACACACTTGTGTATAAAGTTGACTCATAATGCATTTTTTATTTTCTTATATTGCAATACATGATACATTTTTTCTTATATCGCATTGCCAAATGTGAAGTAATTTAAAATATTTTAAATGTGTTTCTCTTTATTTATTATGTAGGATAATTATGTGAAAGAATTGGGACGGATGGATGTAGAAATGATTGAAGGTTGCATAGATATAGTACAATAAATTTTTTTCAATAGAACTTGTCATCTTTTTAATAGATGTAAATGTTTTAATGGTAATTTGTGATGCCATTGTTTATAAGTTGGTATTTATGGAGTTCCTTAATTTTATTTAGTTTAGGCGGGGTTGAGAGGAATTATTTTTATCCTCCCCATCCCGGTTCGATTCCCGTAAGTGACACGTTCAGCTTATAACATGTATATTGTTGTATGTGTGGTTAAACTATTTATAAGTTCGTATTTATGGAGTTCCTCAATTTGGTTTAGCTCAAGTAGGGTTGAGAGGAATAATTGTTATCCTCCCCATATAGGTTTAATGCCCGTAAGTGACATGTTGAGCTTATCAAAACAAGCCTTATCATTAGGTCTAGGATGTCTTCTGCTTCTATCATGTGAGCTTGGGAGTTGGCCATGGTGCCTTTTCCTACTAGTGTTAAAGCACTAGAAGTAATATATAATAAAATGTTTCTATGGGGAAATTGCCTATGGTGCACCATTAGAAAAGGTCACACATGCCCCAGAGGAAGAGTGTTGGTAATCATAAGCTAGGGGTGCTTGGAGAGAACCAAGTGAATCTCTAAGAGACAAAAAAATAGTGAAGATCTTGTAATCAGGAGAGCATTTGAATACAAAATGGCCTTAATGTCAAGTGTTGGTTTAAGAGATCAACCAAGAGAAAATATTCACACACATAAACTTCACATAAGAAGAAAAATATCCTGAAACCTTACATTGTATTGATCTATAATTATCTCATGATACAATAGAGCACAATGAGGTCCCTTATACAAGAATAGGTAACCATAAAAACCATGTCATAATAATATTTTGTTCAAAACTTAGGATTTTCTTGAAAAATGTATCCAAAATGTCTGTCCAATAGGCCCCCAATAGTCACATGTGGCTTGTCCCAAGCCACTTAGGCCTGTTGCATGCTCCTCCATTCCTCTATGAACTTTTGGGAAGTGTATTTTGTTGTTGCAACTTCCTTTTTTATTTCTTCCTCTGCTCCTGAAATTTCCTCTACGCCCTGCGTAGTCAGGGTTGTGAGATTCTCTTCTGTGTCGTGCACTGCTTGCTTCACTTTTACCTGTGCAGTTGTCAGTTCCCCTACCACTCTTAGTGATTCATCTTGCAGCAGTTGTAATCTTTACTGGAGGATCTTCTACTAGTCCCATATCTTTTCAATTTCATCATATGACTACCTTTGTGCCAAAATGGTCATCACTCGTTTAGCCAACAAGAGAGTGTTTAAGCTCTCTGAAGCCTTATACACCCTTTCCTATGCATTTCTCAGTTTGGATTCCATGGTCTTCATTCTTGGATCCTCCACTAGGTTGGTCTAGATCTCTGCACTTTCCTCACAAAGCTTTACACATTCCTTGTCCAACTTCTTAATATTTGTTATTGTGGTCATAGTTGTTCTCTCTCTTCCTTCCCTTTCTTCTAGTGGTGTTCCTGGCATGGTGTACAATTGCAAGTCCTTGATCCTTCTGTGGAAGCCTTTAATGACTTTGTCGATTCTCGAGACCTGTTCTTCCATGGTGGCCTCTACTACTAATGGTACTTTCGGAATTTCCTTATATAGCTTCTAGATGACTTCTTGTGTCTTCTGTGCCATTTGCTTGGATTCATCCTTCTCTTTTAATGATTTCTTATCCCTTTCCTTGGCCTCATTCTTCTCCTTCATCTCTCTTTCCACTTTTTCTTCGACTTTGCTCTTTTCTTGCAGAGTAATTGCATACTTTCTTTGTATTTGTTCCTTCTCATCTATCACTTTGATCAATTCCATCCAGTCTGCCTCTGTGCAGATCCCTATATCATGCATAATACATACCTACAAGCTCTGTAGTATGTGTATAGGCATTTGTGACACTAGTATGTTCATGTGACTTAGTGTTTTCATTTTTTCTTGTAGTTATAGTGTTGGGAAATCGATTGCATTTGTCTCTATTTCTAACGCTTTGTGCCCGAATGCTAACTTGGACATGAATGGATTGGTAGTCCTTACTTCCCCAATCGGGGATTGTTGACGGTCCTTCACCCAAGCCTTTCTATGGTGTTATCCACACTATCTCCAATAGTTGTTGTATCGACCTTAACTAGTACTGCACCTTCTGGTGTTTTTCCTCTTTTTTCTGAGATGCTTCTTCAACTACCTCCTATGCAGTATCTCACACTTGGTAGTCATTCTGTATATGTCATTGTTTGTCATATTATAGACAGGTGATACTTTATGCACTTTCATATATTTGCACGTTGCTACTGTTGGACCCTTCCCCTCGTATTTTATTTTCTCCCCTACTCTTGGACTTGTTAGTTGTGTGCCTTTGGTTGATGGTCTTGTCTTCATCGTATTCCATGCGCCATTGTTTTTCCCATTTCCCTATCCTTTGTTTAGGACTTCCCCTTCATCGTCTTGTTCTTCTTCTTTGTCTAGGTGATTTGTTTTCTCTCCTGGAACTTTCAAGTTGTCTTCTTAGTCATTGGAAATAATGCATACATCATCCGTTGTTAATTTGTAGCTGGTTGGAAACCACTGGTGCACAAGGTCCCTTTGGGCTTGAATGTACATATGGTGCATCCATGCTTTAAATCACACGATATCCTCGTAATGATCTACCATCTAGGCGGTGATGCACATCATTTGTGTTACTATGTATCTAATCGTGTCAAAGTAGACATAGAATTTAACATTGTTATCTATTTGTCTCGTCTTGTTTGTTGTATTCCATAGGTTGGCATACCGCACAACTGCATTACCTCTACTAGTTATTCTCATACATTGGTAATCACCATGCTCCTTCCATCCAACTAGTGAAATCAAAATGAGAAGCCAAGAATAATGGAACTATGTGCCTTTCTCTTGGGCTTATATGCAGTCTATCAAAAATTGACTTACCAAAAATGTGGCCCAATTCAGTTGAAACCCCTGTGTTCACTTTTCTGCAACTGCGGTTAGTGCGCCCGACACTTTGTATTTGTAGAATTTCCTCATTACTTTTCAATCCAAAACCTACATTGTGAATTGCACAATGTCATCATTTTTTTTACGACATCTAACCCGTTCTTTCCTCTGAAGGTGTGAAACTTATCCATCATAGAATCCTCTAGTAATTTCTACCCTACGTTGTTTGTGAGCAGTGTTCTCATATCCTCTCTTGTCTTTCGAAAACTTATGATCCATGAAATTAATTGGGTATCAATCAATATCGATGGGTCTAGACATAACGTCCCTCTATGGATGCAACTTAGTAGCATTTTGACACAAGCGTTTATTTCCAGACTTCAGCCAAAATGGGAGATCTCAAGCAGGTTCAATATTCCTGATCTCTCTAGTCATGTCACCCAAGTCTATGGTTCAAGAAAGATTGCTCCTGTCCCTGGTATGCTTTTGGCGCACAAATATTTCTCTCGTTTCAACTTGGGAAACTTATGTTCATTCGTGATGTCATGGTCTCAAACTTCAGGGCAACAATATTTCCTAGCATGTCCCCTTCAACAATTACACTAGGTGGTTTTTTCGTTGAGACCAGTGAGTATTTCCCATTTATGGGTACTTTAACTTGAGGCATAGTGTCTTTTCGTGGTGGTATATAGTCCATGTGAAAAAATTACTGTGAAGCTGAAGCTCTTTCTGTTTCATCGAACATTGGTGGAACTGGTGGTCTTTTTGGTTTCTTGCGTGTTGCGGCTACTGGTGCTCCAACTTTCGTTGGTTCTATTGTCCTCTGTGTCTCAGTTCACTGACTATTTTGTGTTGGTTCTCGTTCAACTATGGTTTGGATCTATTTCACTCTGTATGCTCATCTTTCTTATCAAATGAAAACAAATTTTTTTGTCAGGCCCTTATGCATTTTTATCACCGTTCGACAGCTATATAATTGATTTCGCACCCAATGGAAGTGTCAAATCTAGTCAAAATATGCCATCAATACTTTTATTATTGTGGCATTAATGATAAATCCTCTGTCGGTTCTTTCCTTTGATTTTCCATTCTATCCCCATCATCGGCGACACCTTCTATTTATGATTACGCATCTCTAGTACGTTTCATCATTTATGGCTTTCTAACTATCGTTTCCATGCTTTAATAGCCTTAACGGTCCTATCCCGTGCTTGGATTTTGCACGCACTTAACTAAATTTCCATTTCTTCTTTTATTTGTGTGATACTCCCTTTTTCCATCGGATACTTCTTCCTATTTACCTTTGTATTTCTTGGTTTTCCCCTTTTTCTATTTTTTGTTTGTTTTTCTGTATTTTACCTCCCTACTATAGTACAACTACTATGATACATGTGTTCTTGTGCAATTTCGATTAATGCGTAGATGGTTGGTAGTCTCTATATATTTTGAGTTGAATTCCATTCACCATGCTTCCAAGGACTTCTCCATTCAAGGTTTCCAATTTGCGCAACACCTACCTCTATCACATGCTTAATCACATAGGGTCCTAACCAATGCATTCGAAACTTTCCTGGATGTTGCAGAAACTTACTATCATAGAGTAATACTAAGTCTGTCACTTGAAACTTTTTTTGTTTAATGTGTCTATTATGCCATGCCTTCTCTCTTCCCTTCTGAACTTGCTGATGAAACCCTGCGACAAAGCAATCTTCCTCAAGATATACAATCTCTGATAATCTCTCCTTTTCTGCACCAGAGTCCGAAAGATTAGTAATTGCTGCAATGCATAGGCTAGGCACAATAAAATCCATCGACATTATTTCTTCTTTCCCATAGACCAACCTAAAAGGTGTCTCACCTGTCAACTTTTTTCTTATAGTCTTGTATGCCCATAATACCGCATATCCCAATCATCTCTCCCTACATTGTAGATCTTTGTCAAAGCATTATCTAGTATTTTATTAAAAGCTTCTATTATACCATTGGCTTGAGGATGAATTTGAAATTCCTTAGTCAATGTTGCAATTGTCTTATTCAAGAGTGTTCCTTGATCACTGAGTAATATGAGTGGGAACCCAAATCATGTGACTACATTCTCAAATAGAAACCGCGTGACAATAGTTGTGGTGTAGTCTATGACTGGTGTTGCTTCTTCCCATCTAGTCAAACTCTTTTCCGCAATGATTATGTACCTAGCTCTCGATCTTCTCATTGATTGGATTATTGGTCCAACAAAGTCTATTTCCTATTTATCAAAATCTTGCAACATAACCTATGGATGTAAAGGAGTCTCATCCCTCCTAGATGGATTTCCCACTCTTTGAAAAACATTGCATGCCTAGAAATATTCTTGAGCATATTTATGAAGTGTGGGCCACCATATAACTACACATAAAATATTCTACAAGGTGGCTTTACCTACATAGTGTCCTCCTGCAATCCCTTTTTGTGCTTCTGTGAGTATCATAGGCCTTTCATGCTCTAACACACATCATCTCAATATTCCATCTGCACCTAACTTATATAAGTTCCCTGCAATCAACTGATAGTATGTTGCTTTCACTACTATTTTTTTCTTCTGTGTAACTGCCATTTTAAACGGGGCCATTCCTATACTTAGGAACTGCATGATTTATATGAAGTAGTCGTCCACCATTCCAACTGCAAATAGTTGTGCATCGGACAACCTATCATCTAGATTCCCTGCATATTCTCCTAATAATATGCATGATAGATGATCTTATCCTACATTCAACTTCCCTAGTTTCACAATAACCTAAATATCGTACTCCTGAAATAACAGTAACCACCTGGATATTCTCCCCCCCAAACACTGGCTTGTTCACTAAGTATTTTAGTGCAGAATGGTCTACATACATATTAAAGTGAGAACCCAATAAGTAATTTCTAAACGTATTCAACGCATATACCATTGTTAACCCTTCTCGTTCTATCGTAGTAAAATTATTCTTTGATATGGACAGCTTCCTACTTGCAAATGCAATTGGGTGATATATGTCTCCTTCCCTTGGTTGAGATAGTATTGCACCCAAACATATGGATGATGCATCTATATTCACATGGAACTCCTCATTCCAATATGGAAAGATTAGAATTAGCACAGTCACTAATTTCTTCTTTAAGGTGTCCAAACCCTTCTAACAGTCCTTATTCCACTAGAACTTTGCTTCCTTCTTCAACAACTTCTCCATAGGTGTTGTAATATGTGAGTAACCTTTGATGAACTTCTTGTAATATCCAATATGACCTAGAGTTTCCCTAAAATGTTTGACTAATGTAGGTGGCTGTAAATCTAGAATCAGTACAATCTTGGTAGGATCTATTAATAAGCCATGCTTGCAGACCACATTTCCCAACAAGATTCCAAAAGGTGTGCAAAAAATACATTTATTTAAATTCGGCAAAATATGACATTATCTACACCTATCCAACATTAATCTGAGTACTTCTGTGTGATCCTTCAGTAGACTAAACACAATCCAATCATATAATTACACTTCAGGGAACTTATAAATTAATTCCTTAAAAGTTGCAACCAAAACTCTTGAAAAAACTTTAGGTGCATTATTTGGTCCAAAGGGAATCATCGTGTACTGATAACTTCACCACTCTGTCACAAAGTAGTCTTATACCTATCTTCCTTCGCAATATTTATCTGATGGTACCCTAAGAAACCATCTGTGAAATAATAAGTCTCCTTCTCTCCTACATTCTCTAGTATCTCATCTGTTAACGATGTTGGAAATGGATCATGTAGACATGCATCATTCAACTTCCTCATATCTACACAAATCTTGATTCCTCTTGTTTTCTTATCTTACACTACCATTGGAATTATCCATTATGATTCCACCACTAGTTCAATTATACATGTTGCTAGTATTTTGTCTATCTCTGCCTTCACCTTCTCTTTATACTTCATATTTAACCTACAGGGTCTCTTTCACATTGATTTAGCACTTGGTTTCAAAGAGATCTTCATCTCGCCTAATTCCCTAGTTATCCCCTTAATTTGTGAGAATGTGGTTGGGAATAGATCTTGATACTCGCGCAATAAATATGCTATCTTATCCACAGTTTCATCACTCCAATAATCTCCTATCTACGCAAACTTTGGATTCTTGGTTTTTTGAATGTTTACTTTATGGGTCTTTATTGGCTGTGTATACGCAGCATATTCACGCTCTGGCCCTTCTACTACATGTTCGTCCTCAGTTTCGAGCACTTGCACATTCCTAGGATCTTCCTCATCATATTCTTCTTTAGCAACATTGTAAAACTCCAGTAGTTCATGGAAATTCATAGAATCTCTGTGCACATTGAACACATGCACCACCTCCATCATCCCTTCTTAGAAGAAGATATTGATTCAAATGACCTATAAAATTGCATATACTAGTGGAGATTCATGTTCAAAATTAAAATTTACCTTGAACCTCTAATTTAGCTCATCCTAGTTTTTTGTTTCTATGCGCATTTCCATCTCCAGGTGCCAGTTCTTCAGAATTGTATCCAATGTATGTATAAATTTGTGCATCCATTCCTTCTTCAACACTGAACTTCATATGGTTCTGCACTGCTCAACATGACTTGTTGGTTCATTTGTCCCTCTATACTTCTGTGTATCATACTCCACCTCAACACCAAACCTTATTTGCATCATTCTTATACACTGCGACCAATCTTCCATTCCCTCTTTATGTGCAATGCACTATCTGGAGTAGCTTTTAGAACAACATCTAGTGCCAACAACCCTTGTTGTTCAAGTACCTGTGAATCAAATCCATTTATAAATGAACTGATAGCAGTCAATGCATCGTACCTGGGTGGATCACATAACTCTGTTCCAATCCAACATGATGATCGAGTTAGGTGTGCACATTGTCTAGTTGATAATTCATGCATCCTCTATTGCCAATGTTTCAGACCTTCCCCTGAATTCGATGCACATGAGATAATACTTCTCCAACTTAGTGCACCATCTGCAATGGGGTTAACATAATCATCCATCCATGCTCATATTATACAGGTTGTCAATTCCATTCCCTCTAGTTGGCTTGATGTACCTTTTTCCTTATGTCCAGTCCAATGGTGCAGTAACCTTCAGGCATCCTACCTCAAATATCATTTCCCTCCTCTTCAGATTAATGATATCTTGATTATCAAAGGCCCATTCAAGTCCCATGAGTGTTGGATATGGCTGACTATCATCCATGATCTCAATGAATTCAAAATATACTACATTGTACACTCCATCTATATTCACAGGCACTCCTATCAATCGACCAATTGGTACTATCATGTGCTAGTTTTCCAACTTTAACTGAATAGGAGACCAAATTAACTTGGGTTTCTCCATCATTTCCCAGGTGTTCTTTGATAATAAATTCACATCATACCCCAATTCTAAAATAATTTTATCCACATCACAGTCCCCAATCTACGCACTTAATCTAAATTCTTCATTGGTCCTCTTTTTTCACAGTATCTAATTTACTACCCTTTGTGCGATAGGAAATTCCTCGTATTGTGTGCAATGATCAATCATCGCACATAGTGAATTTAGATAATTTTCATCTTTCATTAACTCTACGTATCTTCTCAAGAACTCTCTTAGAGTACTTACCTTCCCAAGTGGCTTCCTTGGCATAGTGTAGTCACAAACATGAGGTACATATGATGTTGATGCTACCCAATCTGGCCCTAGTATCTATTTTCTTTTCCTATCATATGTCTCTTTTTCTTGATGAGGGTCAAATGTCGGCATAGGTACTATTTATTTCTTGACCCATTTATCCACCTTTCTTCCTCCATTCATCGCATCATCCCTTGTTCTAGTTCATCCATGCGTAACAGCTACAATTCTAGGTCCTTCATTGCATTTTTCGGTTGATATCTTTTGGAAATTTGGATTTGGATTTTGGTTCTGATTCCCCCTTTCTTATCATTTCACAAGTATTTGAGAATAGTTTTTTGTCACATGGTCCAACTCTCTACAGTATGTGCAGGTTGTACACGGATTCGGGTAGTCACGAGCTAAGTGTCCTAGTTGATTACAATTGTAACATATTATCAGTCCTTTACCTCCTTTGCCAACATTTCCTTTTCCTCGACCTTAGCCAAAATTTCCTCTATTTCCTTGATTAAAGCCTCTATGATTATTATACTGTGGACCACCTCATTTTGTTGCAAAATTATCCTCTTGAATCCTATACATATATAAAGTGTGCTCCCTCATCAAATCGAATGTGCAACAATCCTTTTATCCATGCCCTACTGACTTGCAGAAGTTGAAAAATAAATTCCTTGGTGTACTATGATATTTATGTAGTAATGGACACTTGGTTGGATGATGTCCCCATTTATTGCATATTTCACAATATCCCCCTCCTTGTAATGGATTCAGGGCTCTAGTCGCCAAATACTGCGTAAATGTTGGGCATTTGTCCTTGTGGTGGCCTTCAGTTCTACACTTGGTACACTAGACTTGTTCTCGTTTTTCCTTCCCTTTTGTAAGTTCTGCCAATTGAATTGTCAAGGTAGCTAGTTGCATTTAGACTTGAGCCATCCCTCCTATATCTACTATAGGGGATGCTTCCAATTTCATTGCAATCTCCAGGCATTAGACTATGACGCAACCTTTTTTTGTATCAGTGGACTGTGAATGTGTGGTAAGAGTCCCGCAATAAACCATTCCCTATGTTGTTGATTGAGAATTTGAAACGTTAACATTCCCATAACATCCTTGAATCTCTAATCAAAGTCCCATACTGAATCGGTATGTACCTATTTGATTTCCTTCAACTCAGTAATGTACTGTGACTCAAATTTTGGTTTCTTGAAATATTTCAACAATGCATGTCTAATTTCTTCTAAATTCCTTTCTTGTCCTATAGGTATGCTACTCTACATTTTCATGTACCAGACTAATGCGCGACCTCCAAATTTTGTTTCCAACTGTGAAATATTTGCAACCTCGTCTTGGACATTATTTGCAGCCCAAATTGTCTTAGAGACAAACAAATGTCGCTCTAGGTCCTTCGACCTGACTCCTTGGAACTCAGGAAGTCTCAATGTGTTGTCTAACCCTTCCATGTTATTTTGTGTAGTACCTCCCCTTGGTGAAGTCGGTGGACTCTAACGCATAGTACTACCTCTGCTTCTATGACTATTATTATTCTAATTTCCTCTCCTAACTACAAGTGCTTTTGACAAATATTCAACTCTTACCTCATATTTTGGTGACACACATGGGGTCATGGATTTGACACAAGATCCATACTGATTCGGAGTTAACGACTCTTCTATTATAGAAATGGATTAGAACCCCTCTTCCTCTCCTTTTATGTGTGGTATCTTTACAACATGGACTATTGTGTAGGGTCCTCTCCATTCAAGGTCATTACGCAGATCTCTTTTCTCAGCCCCAGTCTTCCGCCTCTTGTACCTTCTTCCAATGTGTAGTACTCCAAACTCATCTTATTCTTCTGATACACCCTCTTCGATTCTCTACATTCCCAGTCCCTCACTTCCTTCTTCATTTCTTCCTTCATTCCTTTCTACCTTCATATTATCCTCTTGTTATCCCCCAGTTCCCCTATGTGCGCAAAGCCCCTTAGCAATCATAATCCATTGTCATCATGCACTTGTCACAAAATAACATCTTTATACATGTACCCAATGATTCCATGAACCTTCCACACATACATTTGAATAAATTCCTCTCTGCAACACTGTATGAATAGGTTCAATCCACTGTGAACTCTATAATATAACCTCCTAATATGTTCTCTAACCAGAAATCAACTACACGAGAAGTCTTATTACTTATATAATTCAACTACCTTACAAACTCAAGAGTCCAATTCCTCGATGCTACGATTCGGTACCTTCCAGTATTCTCCACTATTCTTTCTAGCCACTCAGTCAAAATAATTGGAAATTTACCAAAGAAACTCCCATGCATCTCTTTGTACACATACCTTTGCATCCATTGCTCGTCTCTCATCTGAGAGTTTCTATTCTCTTTTAGAGAAAACTATTATTCCTTCCCTTCTAGAAATTTTGAGATTTCTTTCTTAGTCAGCCTCCAAAAAATTTCCTCGGTCACAAATTCTGGGTCCTTGCAACATAACCATTTGTTAGTGCGGGTTTATAAGACCCTAGGTTCAATTTGTATTAACCAACAAAACCCTTCAGACATCGTCCTTTTGGCATCACCTGCATGCAAGTAAGTCTCGGTTGAGGCATCTATCGGGGCTGCAGGAACCGAGTTTCTACAACAGTGAGGGAATGGGAGGTGATCATCTTAATCATTCTCACTTATCTACTATGTGTGCATTATCCTATGTGTTATTCCTTTATTAATTGGTGAATTCAGTTATATAGCACCATTATACTGCAGATTGCAGCCTGACTATTTTCTTGTAACATTCATAACTATTGTACAGTGATCATATAATAAACAAATCTAGTTTAATATGCAAAAAGAGAACATTCATGATCAATCACATAAAAAGAAGAGCAGACATAGTAATTTACATGGTTCACCCAACTTTGGGCTACGTCTACAATGATTTTCTTCTTTATTATTCTTTCTATAATCATCTTAGGCTTGCACACCACGCTTCCAATAGATATATCATGTTATCTCTCTCTCCATATTTCCTATCCGCTCTGCAATGCAAGCCTCTCTCTACAAATTCTCCCTAACAATCAAACATATACTCTTCATTCTTAGTCTATTCTCTCACTCTCCTCATGCACGTGTCAACCCTTATTCTACCCGACCCATTACATATTTATACATGGACTCTAGGGCTCAAGACCCTACTTTTCTTATCCCAAAACCCTATTAGAACTCATTCTGACTCATGGAACTCATATTGACTTGTTGTTTGGGATTTTTTTTCCTGCTTTTACATCTGCATGTTGTTTCTGCACTCCTGACTGCTATTTTTCCTACTTTTGTGCATCTTTCTACTTTTGGCTTCCCGAACTATTATGCTTCATTTTCGTCCACTTTATCTTCCTACTTTATTCTCCTGCTTTATTCCCATTCTTTTATTCTCCTATAAGTATACTATGACTATGAAATTCACTCCTGAATGTTCCTTTACTACACACTTTGCTCCTATCTTTTCTTCTTTCCTTTGTTGTTGCGCCTATCCTCCATACTTAGGGATTTCCTGAAAACTATGTCCAAAATTCTTGTCCAACAATATTCATGAGATCACCATTCTTAACTTCTCTCTGTCTTCATCTTCAAATCATGTGTACACCTTTGTGCATTATATTCATTTTCTCATATTATAATGTCACCATATAATTATCAAAAGTATGAATTATTCCTTCATACCCCCCCCCCACCTTCCTTAATGAATACTTGTGATTCAAATTGGATATCTAAGTTCTCTTGATTTTCATTCTTATGTACTCTACATCATCTTCAGTCTTCTTCATATAGAGTTTTCTCTTCGGATTACCCTCAATCATCTCACTGATTTTATTCGGCTTACCCTCAATTGTCTCGTGGGTTTTATTCATCTTACCCTCAACCGTCTCATTAAACTATCGGAAGAGTAACAACTTTATGCAATGCCTTCCAAGTGTGCTTTTTGGGTTCAAGAAGTGGAATATTTGGGTCATATTGTCAATTTTCACATGCAACTCTATGTAACTAATTTTCAAATCTGAAAATTTCTCCCTAGTGATCTAAGAGTAAAACCCTAATTGTTATCACTAAACAATTTTACACTAAAAATTATTGACTGAAAGTATATGCAACTGAAAAAACAAGATCATAGATGAATCATCAATACAAAAGAGACACACAATTTTTTTTCTATAACTTTATCCAATCCTTCAAATCTGAGGACAAAACCAGTCCTCTCAATGTCACCAAAACTGAGGAAAAAATTAGTCCTATGATTCAATACAATATCACCAAATCTAAGGACAAAGTTGTCCTCTAATAACCAAACAAATCATAAAATAAAACCTCAAAAATATATTGGAAGTATCCTCTATCCACAAATATGTTGTTGATCTCCTGTATGGTCTATTGACATCAACTGTAATCCCGTACAGGCCTACGCGTGCTAAGAAAACTATGTACTTGACTCTCCCTACTGCAACCCACATACGTACGTGATTTATCCCACTGCAACCCGCGTACATACACTTTTTTTCCTACTACAACCCTCATACATGAAAAAACAATTCTCCACACATGTGATCTTCTTCGCTTCTCTTTCCTAGGCCATAACTTTTTCCATTGCAGAATTTCACTTTGCTGAGATCACCAAGCCTCCTAGCACAAGTGAAGACTCACTTATGCTAACTTCATACTTCCATGCTTGGAAAATGTCACAATGACCTCTCTCTTTTATATACAATTCCTAGGGGTCAACATAGAAGCCCCTCCACAATTCAACATCAAATTAGGATTTCTCTATGGGTGTGAAGCCCCAACTCAAGCCCAAAAATCCCATCACCAAACCCATGAATCCCTGGCCTCATCCCAAGTCTGATTTCATTGAAATGGAAGGACAATATGGTGCCAAAAAATATTTCCACATGTATGACACATTGGGCTCTTGTGGGACTACCTCTTGAAGCTACAAAATTAAACACTCCCTTACTGAGGGAGTTATGCCATCTACCATCATCTGGATATACCTCTAGCACTAGAAGTAGATATGGTTCCCATATTGGTTCTACTAACTCATATGCACTACAATCCTTTAGACTGATTGCCTCCTCTATCACTGTAGAAAATCTTGTTATCCAATCTACCTAACTGGATGCTTCCTTTGTGACTGAAGCAAATCTTACTCCCCACTCTTACTGGTTGGATTCCTTGGCTATAATTGTAGAAAAACCTACTAATTCAACTAGATCCTCCATGGAAGGAACATAACTCCTAGAAGCATCCTGCTCATGAACCTCTTGTCTAGCCTCCTCAACCCATGACACCTATATGTTAGTCTTAGAAGATGCCTCTCTCCCACTTGATCATGAGGGAGAATCCCCTTTGAATGGTTGACTCTCTCTCTGAGTCTGTACAATATTTAGAGCCATATTCTCCCTCTGAACCTGTTGACCTCCTCTTAAGTCTAATCTCTTATGAAGAGTCCTGGGATGATACTCCTCCCTAATGAATCATAAGGGTTGACTCCCTATAAACTCTATCTCCTTTTGAGTCAACTAAAAAAATCAACACATATTGTAACTCGTGAAGGTGTAAAAGTGGACCCTAACAAAATTAAATCTATGAGGGAATAGTCAATTCCTAAAACCTTGAAGAAACTTAGACAAATATTAGGATTGATAGGATATTACCACAAGTTTGTCAATAACTATGGTAAAATAACAACACCTCTAAAAACATTATCAAAGAATGAATCATTTTCTTGGACTCAAGCAACAACCAAATCTTTTGAAAAACTTAAGGAGGTTATGTGTACAACTCTCGTCTTGGCCACACCTGACTTCAAAAAAACATTTATTGTGGAGTTTGATGCCTCATGCCATGGACATGGTGCAATTTTAATGCAAGAAGAAAGGCCACTTGCATTTGAAATCAACCAACTTAAAAAAAAAAACTTACTCACACCCATTTATGAAAAATAATTTTTTTCCATACTACATGCAGTTTAGAAATGGTTCCCTTACCTAATATGAAGACACATCAAAGTAAAAACAACTCATGATAGTTTGAATTACCTCTTGGAGAAACAATTATCTTCATAGGAGCAACAAAAATGGGTTACAAAAATGCTAGGTTATGACTTTGAAATTATCTACAAAAACTGAAAACATAATGTTGTGGTAGATGCTCTTTCAAGGAAAGAAGAAGAAACAAAAGGTTTACTATGTGTTATTTATATTCTACAATCTAATTGGGTGGAAGAAGTAAGGATAGAATGAAATCAAGATAAAAAAGTATGCAAGGTAATTCAACAACTACAAGAGGACCCTAGTTCATGAGATAGTTTTGTATGGAAGAATGATTTTCTATGGTATCACGATTTCCTATATTTATGTAAGAATCCCCAACTCAAACAAAAGGTCCTTCTATAATTTCACACTTCTCCTATAGGATGACATTCAGGATTCTTGAAAACGTACCACAGGATCAAAAATGACTTTTTCCAGGAAAGTATTAGAATTGGTGTTCAAAAGTTTGTGTTTGGATGTGTGGTCTGCCAACAAAATAAGTGAGAGAGAGTTAAGGTGTCAGGTCTCCTACAACCATTATCTATACCAAGTCAGTGTTAGGAAGAAGTTTCAATGGATTTTATTACATGTTTACATAAATTTGAAGGAAAGATTTTCATCATGGTAGAAGTGGATTGAGTTACAAATTATGCTTATTTTTTCTCTCTTTCTCATCCTTTTAAAGCAAGTACAGTAGCTGCAATATTCATGGAAACAATTCAAATCTACATGGAGTCCCCAAGGTTATTCTAAGTGATAGAGATCCAATTTTCAATGGAAATGTGATGCAGGAGCATCTCTCCATGCAGCCATCTAGCCAGCCACATCAGCGCGCATGCATTCATGTGTTGAAAGGGAGGCGCAGCCTCATTTCAAATTTGTAATGAATGTAAATTAAATGCTCAGGCTGGTGAGCCATGAAAGTCGTGCCTTTGAGCAGGCATTAGATAGGATCGGCTTTAATGCTAGATCGGCTGAGATCTAGTTCTGGATAGCAGACTAGACAACCATTGAATGTAATTGAATAGAGTAGGTGAACCTGGAGGGAAGTGTTCGATGAGCCCCTTAGGTAAAAGAGATTTTAGATCTCATTTTGAGTTAGACAAGATATGAGGAGAGAAGAGCCGAGAGAGCTCAGGAACACTCTTTGTAAAATACAGGCATTTGCCATTTTAATACAAACAATAGTTTTTCCTGCATTATTCTGTGTTGAATGGATGTCTGTGTGTGTTCCATATATATGTTGTAGATGTATGTTGTGTGTTATGCATTCTGCAGGGAGTTTTCTTAATTTCAGTTGAGAGGTCTTTGTGGTTTCATGCCATGAGGGCGTGATAGAGTGTTGAGACTCTGAATACCAGTGCACAGGAGGGTGCAATTCTGAACTCAGAGGAGTTAGACGAAGACGTGTTGAGGCACAGGACTGGAATCAACAACTCAGGAAGAAGACCTTTGAGGTTGTTGAACACCTCAATAGGCAAGGCTGTGTATGAGAACACAGTTGCAGACAGAGTCACTGAAGATTCTGTAGGAGCTCTGCCAAGTGGGCATCGAGCGCATGCACGAGGTGCTGGAGGAAGAACTCTGTTGAGAGTTTGACAGAGGATAGAATCACTGAGGATTCTGCGAGAGCTCTGCCAAGTGGGCATTGAGCGTGTGTACAGAGGTGCACAAAGGAAGGAACTCTGTTGTGAGTTCAGAAGACAGAATCATTGAGGATTCTGGGAAGCTCTGCCAAGAGGGCATTGAGCAAGGGCATAGGTGCACAAAAGAAGAACTCTGCCGTGAGTTTGAGAAAGACCAAAATCACTGAGGATTCTGAGAAGCTTTGCCAGCTGGGCATTGAGCAAATGCAAAGGAAGCACAGAGGGAACCTAGAACCACTGAACGTTCTGTGGAAGGAAGGTACTTCGCCAGGAGGGCATTGAGAAGCGTGCAAGTAGGCACAGGAGAACAGAGAACTCTTTGAGTTCTGCCATTGGAAGAAAGAGTCCACTGAGGGACCTTTGATGGGTTTCTAAACACCCAGAAAGACTCAGCAAGGAGGTTGCTTGAGCAGGTAGCCAGGAAGGCGTCGATATTCTCTATCTGAGAGAGAAGAAGAGTAAAATCCTTAAGGGGCCTGAGTGATTATATAAGCTCAGGATGGACAGCACCAGCGAGTGCATCTAAAGACTCTGCAGGAGTACAGAAGTCGAGGAATCCTTCAAGGGTTTGAAGACAAAAGCTCAGGAGGGGCAGCGTTCTCATACGCATGGCGAGGCTCAAGGTTATAGATCTCGTGGAGGAAAGAAGCACAGGCCGAGGCCTTTTGAATCTTTGAGACCTTGGAAATTCTCCCAAGGCAGGAAGAAGCACAAGAAGCTTAGGAGGAGCAGCGTCAGCCGTCAGAGCGGCAGAAGAACAGATCTGGACTGTTGGCTTTACACGTCCAGAGGAGCTCAGAAGAAGCCCACAGAAGAAGGAGACGGACAGCCGTCGGATCTCATAGAGAAATCTCGTCAACCGTTGGATCGGGAGAAGTTGCGTGGAGGTTAAGCCTCAGGAGAAGCGCAAGCAAGGAGAACAGATATGAGTCGTTAGATCTGGGGAAAACACCCGACAATGTCATATTGGACAGAAGCTACATGGGGTTTAGCCATCGGGATAGTGGCCATCGGAGAATCGGAGTTCTCGAGGTCATAGGAACCTGGACATCAATCACCACGAAATCCCGACGGGGATCTGGACCGTCCGTTGGGTGAGGGCACGTGGCAGAGATCACGCGAGGATCAGAATATTGGCCATCGGGAAATCGGAGTTCTCGAGGTCATGAGAACCGGGGCTTCGAAAGTCTCGAAATCCCGAGAGTAAATCTGAGCCGTCCATCTGAGGGACAGGTGTCGAAGATCGAGACGCCATCAGTGTTTGTCGCATTAGAAAATCGGAGTTCCCGAGGATAAGAGAAATGGGACGTCGAAAGTTTCGAAATCCCAGGGGAATCGGGACCGTCCATATAGAAGGACATGTGGCAGGAGATCGAGCGCTATCGGTGAAAGTCCCGATAGGAGGCTTCATCGGAAAATCGGAGATTTCGGTGACAAGTGAATTGTGCATTTTGAAATCGCGATTCGCGATACCCCGATGAGTGGGGGCCAGCTGTCAGCATAGCAGCGAAGGAGGACAGAGATGTAGTAGGAGCCAGCTGTCAGACAGCAGAGGAGGAGGACAACGTCAAGGTGGAGGACAGCTGTCAGCGTAACGGAGCATCGGGATTTGGATGATCGGGAATCCCGTGGGTGTGTGCATTGAGGCATCACAAACCCCGAAACCCCGATGGGGTAAAGGCTGTGGTCACAGGGTAACGGTCACGTGGACCAGGGCTTAGCCGTTTGGGCCAAAGCAACAAGGGAGCACATCGTGGATCGGGAAATCGGGAGTCCTGGGGACATGCGCATGGTGTCATCGCAAATGCTGAAATCCCGATAGGTGCAGTTGCGAAAGAAGGTAAGGCCACGGTTGTGGGCGCTTGGTCATGTGTGTCAGGAGCTGAGCCAGGAAGGGCCAGGGCACAAAGGACACATCGATTTTTTGATGTTTGAAATCCCGATAGCAGAAAAGATAAGACTGCGGTCTTATGGAAGAAGGTCGCATGGACCAAAGGGCATAGCCAGAGGGGCTAAGGCCAGGATAAGGAGCTGATCGCGAATCGAGGATTCGAGAGGACAGTGACTCTCGACAGCGAGAACCGCGAAACCCCGACGTCGATAACAAGTTTCCTGTGGGGAATTTGTTCACGGTTCGTGCAGAGGCCATGAAGGAAGTCAGAAGGACCTGTGGATTGGGATTTTTCATAGTGATTCCAGCAGGAATCTAAGGAGCCGCTTCGGCTCAGGTGAGAGGAATTTGAACGATCCTGAGAGCAGGCGAGTTGGAGGTGTAGGAACACCCCCGTTTGCATCAAAATGTTTGGACTAAAATGTTTCCTTGTTTGGGTACTCAATTGTCTCACAACTCACCTTATTATCCTCAATCCGATGGGAAAACTGAGATTGTGAATAAATGTCTAGAAGAATATCTTCGTTTATTTGTGTCCAATAAACAAGCATAGTGTGTCAAGTGGTTTCCCTTGGTGGGATGGTGGTACAACACATCCTTCCGTACTTTATAAAAAATTTCCCCTTTTTTGGCACTTTGGGGATATCATCCTTCATCAATCACATCACCCTTGAAAGGGACTACAAAGGTTCAAGCAGTGGAGGACCACACAGAGAACCAACATGAGGTTCTCAAACTATTCAAGGACAACTTGGTTATGACACAAAATATGATGAAACGACAAGAAAATCAACATCGCAGTGAAAGAAAAATTGAAGAGGGGAATTGAATATTTTTTAGGCTACAACAATATAAATAGAAGTCTCTCAAGCAACAAAAGAAGGACAATAAATTGGCACCCAAATATTATAGCCCCTATAAGGCTTTCCAACGGATTGGAAGTATGTCTTACAAATGGAATTGCCTCCATCTTCACGTGTAAATCTATTCTTCCATGTTTCTCACTTGAAGAAGGTAATCAACAACAAGATCCCAATCCAAACTATTTTAATGGAGATTAATGAAGAAGGGAAAATCATACTACAACCAAAAACAATCTTTGAAACAAGGATTAAGCAGCTAAGAAATCAAGCAATTATAGAGTACCTAATCAAATGGAAGAACCTACCAGTGCAAGAGGCAACATGAGAAGATAGGTTCTTTTTGTATAAACACCTATGGTTAGTCAATTGTTGAGAAAAACAATTGTTTGAATAGGAGAGGCATGTTAATCCCTATACAAAGCCCCATGTCATGCATACATCCCCTTATTAATCCCTAGATATTGAATTATTACATTTCTAGTGTTATACTTGTATGTAGGATAGAACCCATGGGGGATTCACCTTATTGACCAATATCTTATCACATTCATTCATAAGGGAGGGTTTATAGGTATTGGGGGGTATAAAAAAGGGTATTTGGTAAAAATAAGGGATATCTAGTAAAAATGAGGTTTTTTTAAGTGGAAAGATGTATTGGGAGGGGGGTTAAACAAAATAATTTGGGGATGTATTTATCAATATCTTGTGAAATTAGGGGTATTCTTTAATATCCCAAAAATGAGTGCACTATGACACAAGTACATTGAGTGGACACCATGTGCTAGAACCCTTCATTACACCCTTTCATTATAATTGTACCCTTTGTTTCCTAAATATATATCAATAAGACCTAGTCTTAGGATCATCTTGTCTCATCTCATATTGTATTCTAAATTAGATATATTGTAAAAGGAGGTTTCCCTCTTAAAGTGGACTGTATTCATTGACATTTTATCATTTTTAAAGCGCTGAATCATAAGATAAGTGAACAAAATTAATGATAGTTGCTTACACCCTTGCGCTTGAGGGAGTGGTGAGTGAGGAAGAAGTGCAAAAAGAAATATTATTTTTTAAAGTTCTTTCCAGCTGATCCGAATTTATTTATTCTATGTTCTCCTTTTAAAACTGCCCTGCACTAATTATCAAAGCCAATATGTTCGGGAGAATCCATGACGTTTTCTTTTGCATCTCTTAACCTATTGATATAATCCATAGTGTCATCCTTATCCTTTTCTTTTGTCTCTCCTTTATACACAATGGCCAGAAAAGGCGCCCTCAAACAAGTAGGATATAGAGTGACCAATATTTGAGTGCTCCATTATGATTAGAGCCACTCGGCCTTGTAAATTTCCCGAATTCCATTGGTTAGAATATTATAACGGATATGATGGGGGCAAACCGTGATCATTATGATAATTAGATACATGCATGCTTGTAAGTTAGAGTGAAAAATGATGAGGGGTTTGGGAGCTTATGTTCTAGTACCTGAGACACATCGCATGACATTAATGATAAATAATTTCCGTTAATTACAAAAATTTAAGAGATAAATAAATATTTTATTCTAGGAGATAAATAAAGCTCTTATTCCAATTTTCCAATTGCACTGAGGATGAACATAGCAGGTTTCTTCTCAATCAACTTTCTCAAACTGATACTTTTTGAGATTTTATGATGGTCGAATATTTTTATTTTTAAAGTATTTTTATGTGAGATAATTCAATTTAATATCATATAAAAATTTTCACATCTAAAACATTATTGTTCATATTTTCACATTTAGTTTGGTTAATTGTGGTTGAATTGTTATTATTTTATTTAAATACGAATTTTAAAACCGATTTTTGTACCCACATTATTATTATATGTCCTCCAACAAAAACATAATATATGGTAAATTTAGGATTTTGATTTTTAAAATTAATTTTAAATATGACAACTAGATTTAAAACCACTTTAAAATAGTCTTATCATAGATTGTCATAGATATGAACCGATCATAAAACATAAAATTTATATTTTTTAAATCTAAAAATAGTTTTTTATTTTAATAATATTTAATTTTATACAAAATTTATATATATAATTTTAGAAAAATTTATGAAATTCTTTATATACACCACAAACTAATTGAAACTCAAAGTTGTTTGACTCTGAAATAATTATAATATATGTTGTCAAAGGCATGTATTCGCAACAACCACATTTAAGTAAAAGTGGTTGATATAAGTCAAGCCATTTTCCACCTTTTAAAATTAATGGCATCGATTGGCGTATTGGCGTATATCAATCAAGTTTTACTTAAATGTGGATTAATAAACCATTAATGTATTAATTATTCTAAAGTATTAATATATCAATTAATTGAAATTTAATTACTATATTAATTAATTTTTTTTTCAATAAAAACTAGATCAATTAGTTATCTTGTATCTTTATATTTCAATAGAAATTTTGTATAAAAACTATTGTTGTTGGTCTGCCACATGGGAAACTAGACCAACAAAAATGCATCATCTTGTCTATAAGTTTATGAGATTTCTATCTCTTAAAGATATATGACTGAATAAAATAGATCCTATAATTGTCATTTTTACAAAAATCTAGTTGTTGTCTAACATCTAGATGACTGCAATGAGGTGGGGTATAGACACTCAGACCTCCTATAGTAAACAAAAAACTAAGAAAGCTAAGTGATAGGACAACCCTCAGCAGCATGCACGTGAGATTGGGGGAAGTCTGAGTTGGTCAGGTCCAGTTCGACCACCTTTTTCGCCATCAGGTTCAACTTGTGATCAATAAATTTGACCTGCAACTGAACGTTGTCGAGTTGCAGCAGTATCTCCTGGTGTGCTTCATGTTGGTCAACTAGAACATGACCTATCAACATTTTTAAGTGTTGATATATATCAATGGTCTTCATAAATTGAGAATCTCAAGGCATCCCATGGTAGCCATGACTTACAGAAGCATCCCAGCTAGTTGTCATACCTTGCATTTGTTGGACAATTGAGAGGGGGGGGGGGTGAATCAGTTGTTACCGTGCTTAAACAATTATGCTTCTTTTAAACTCTTTGCAGAAACACTAAATGATGATCACAATAATGCAAGGAAATAAACAATGGCACATTCAGCATCAGTCACATATATGAGAAACACGGAGACAAATATTTCCCGAGGAAACCCATACAAGGTAAAAACCTCTTTTTCTTTATATGATAAGTAATCGTTACATTCTTTACAGTATCATACATATGAGCATCAACTCATAATGAGGCTACAACCTCAATTTTGCAAGCTGCTACTTGTTGAGAGCACCAACTCTCTGTTTTCTCTAGCACCCACTAGAAGGAAGCACCAACTCCCCGGTTTCTCTAGCACCAACTAGAAGGAAGCACCAACTCCCTGGTTTCTCTAGCACCAACTAGAAGGAAGCACCAACTCCCTGAGTGTTTACAGCACCAACTGGATGGAAGCACCAACTTCCAATCATATAGGCAACCAACCTGTATAACAGAGAGCAATAGTTCTCCCTTGCACCACTCTACCGCCCTGGTTTCTCTGGCTGCAACCAGATGGAAGCTACAACTCCCTCTGTTCAAGCACCCACTTGAACCTATGAGGACCATAGTCCTCCCTAGCACCTCCCAACCACCCTGAAATATAAATCTTTGCTACTAAAACTTATTATAGTGATATAATGTTCAACAATGGCTTACCAGACTCATCATTGTTTTGTTGCTCTGTCTGCCTCATTGCCCTCCTGCACACATGACTTGCGCTATCTGTTCTTCTTCTTTTTATGCTCTGTGCGCCATGTCCATTCACTGCACAGTTCCTCTTCTATTCAATTCAGCTGCTGCACTCTCCTCCTTCTTCACACATGAATCACCTTCAACAACAACAACCACAACAACTCCAACAGCAACAACAACCCCATCTCTTCTCTCTATCGTGTACTTATAGCTTTTGTGCACCTTGTGCATGCAATGCGTGCAATACCTCTGCATACTCACACCGCACCGATATCCTCCACCTCTTGAGTGCTCTGCCTGATCATCATGGTAACTCTTCAGCTTCTATGGTGGTTTTCCCATGTGTTCAACATCACTGGGTGTTATGCTGAGATTCCTCAGCCTCTCTGGCAGTTGAGACTCTTTGTCTTCTCTGGCATAGTCGAGCTTATCCTTTCTGTTTCAGTTACAGGCTCCAACCCTCATCCAGCTGTCAATTTCCTCCACGAATCGTCTTCATTCCACTGGCAGATTCCTTGTGACTCTTCAGCTCCTCTGGAAATCACACAGAAGTTTCTTCGCATCCTCTGGTAGAAACCATCAATGGTTTCTAGCAGTTACACTGTGAGGATCAATATTATCCCTTCGATCATGCTCATGTTCACCTCCATCGTTGGATTAATTGTGAAGGGTATTGTTGTTATTCACCCGTTTCGAACTTTCGAAATTCAGAGATTCTGTGATGAGACATCTTGAGTCTCCATGTCACGAGCTTCGAAAAGGAGCTTGGCTGCTCTAGCTCCCTCCTCTACGTGACCACAAGCGGTGACCACCGGTTACACCGACAATTCACCTTTTCGATATTTTGGCATCCGTATGATCCAATGTCTCAACACTCCCAGACGCGATCCCTGAAATTTCAAGGCGGAGCTCATATGCACTAGGTCCTTCCTCCACATGACCACACGCAGTGACCACAGGCTCCACTAAAAGGCACTGCCAACTCATGATCTTCATCGACCCTGATCAACGGTCCATGATATCAATGAATCAACGGTCCATATCTTTTCACGATCTCGCATCTCGCTGTTCCTTAGATGGAGGTTCTCGTCACACCAAGTCGCGATAGGCGAAGCTTCGAGATGGAGCTCAGATCAATGGTCCACGTTCTTGGTGATCCTATGGTCCTAATCTTTTCATGATCTCACATCTCATTATTCCTTAGATGGAGGTTCTCGTCACTCCAAGTCGCGATAGGTGAAACTCCAAGATGGAGCTAGAGAAACGGTCCAGAATCTTGGTGTATTGACGGTCCATATTTCTTCGTGAATTCACATCTCGCAGTTCCTGTGATGAAGGGTCTCATCACTCCAAGTCACAATAGCCAAGACTCTGAGATGGAGTCGGATCAATGGTCAAGATCAAACCTTGATCTGACGGCTAAGATCAAACCTCGATCTGATGGCTAAGATCAAACCCCGTTCCTTTGACTTTCCAGTTAGCGACATGACTATCTTTCGCCACGTGTCCTATAGACCCAATGGTTCAGATCTTGTCATGATTTTGACACTTCACATGCCTTCTTCATGCTTGATCAACGATCCACATTCTATCTTGATTCAATGGCTGCGATTAAGTCGCGATTTTGCATATCGCGAAATCAGGATTCCGATGGATGATATTACTTGACATCTCCAACTCTTGATCTGCGAA
>ML781555.1:48890-63568 GCA_009831015.1 Picea engelmannii | reverse complement strand
TTCCTAGCAAAAGTGTAAAGGGGGCGTTGTTCTCAATAAACTTGATGACCTCAAATTCTTCTTCTGTCGATTTCTGTATACCTTCCTTCTAGCCTTCTTCTCTCCTTTCTAGCCTTCTTCCCTATGATATGAGTTACTGGGTTCCTCTTTCCATTATGATTCTTGTCTGTACCTAACATAGTAACTTCGAACTGATGAGATTCTTTCATAGGGTTCGAGGGTAATACTTCTTCTCTTTCTGGAGTAGATTCTCTACTCTCTTACATGGACAGGTGTTTCAAGTCTTCCTGCATTCTTTCAACTTCGACAGCGAAGTCTCTAGCCCTAAGTTGCTTCGACTTGTCCTCCTGCTCTTCTATTAAGCGCACTATTCTCCTAGCCATGAAATCTCTTAATTCTTGTTTTTTCTGTTCTAGAGCTTCCTCTTCTTCTTTCCTTCGGATCTGATCTTTCTCAACCCAGGTCTTTCCTAGCAAAAGTGTAAAGGGGGCGTTGTTCTCAATAAACTTGATGACCTCAAATTCTTCTTCTGTCGATGCTCCATGAGAAATCATAGGTACATGGGCAAGTCTTCCAAATAGGGTTATCAACTTTCCTTTAAACAATCCTATTCCTTCCAATGAAGGAACCATAACAGGTTTTCCTAATATTTTCCAAGTACTTTCTAAACCATTTGTTGGCACGGGGGCAGACCCAGGGTTCAATGCTACAACATCGCACCAACAAAACCCTAACTACCATCCCTTTCGGCAACACTTGGGAAGTAGATGAAGTCTCACCCGAGGTAGAGGCAGGGGGGGTTGCAGGACTCAAGTGTCTGCAACCTAGCTGGGACACAGATCTGTGATCATGGTACTTAATAGAGCACTTAGTAGTTAACATTCATTAGTATTCAACCCTTATTCACATCGCAGGTCGAAACTCTAATTATAGAACAATGCAGTATTCAACAAGATCTAACACATCCAAGCACTTAGCACATAGAATAGATCAGATTTAGAATTCATTCACATCACTAAGAACTAAGCTACCATATCAGATGCATCTAACATATATTACTGCACTAAGCATAAATCACATCAATAACATAAAAACCATAATGCACAAAACAATCACAACACAGGATATACGTGGTTCATCCCAGTGTGGGGCTATGTCCACCAACTCTTCTTCTTCTTTATTGTCTTCTGTTAATCTTCTTACATGCATAGAGACACAAACCAACTCCACAGAGGACAGGAGATCTGCGTGCACCTCGTCAAATCCTCCTTCCCCGAGCTTGGCACAACACAAAGCCTTTCTTACAATCACTTGCACTTAGCTCTGCAAGTTCTCAACACACAGTATGCAAGGAGCTAACTCAATCACATAGATCCAACCACTTACATCACTTTCACTTAGCCTAGCATCGCATATCTCCTCTACTTACATCGCCTAGCTTTCTATTTATACTTTACAAAATGGGCCTAAGCATGGGTAAACCCATGGGCCAACATCCCATATATGTTACATAAACCCTAAACCCAAAAAGCCCGCAAAGGGTGGCAAGATCCCACGATCTCCACTTCTCCTGGCGCTCTATCTTCGACCATCTTGTCGAAGTCCCAAAATTGGTCAAACATGACCCAAGTTCTCCAAAACTTGATCAAGGGCCAACATGATAATTAGTAAAATAGAAAAATACAAGTTTTTCTTATGAACTAAATAAAAAATTGTAAGTAATGTTTGTTATGGAAAGCACTACTCAAGCTTACATCCACAATTAAAAGTCTTGGTACCATCAACACATAAACTTATACAATTATGGGGGCTAAAACGCTTTAATCAATGTGAAATAGACACAAATATTTCTAAAATGTTTATACATCAAATTCTAATTTTCAAAAGTTTATAATTGTAGTAATATGTAAATATTAATCCCATCTTCATGAGTGACTAAATAAGTTAACATCATGTTGCTTAAATGGTAATGATCAGTAAAAACTTGAAAAAAATTCCAAAATATTTATTTTAATACAAACATCTTACATGTCAAGAATATTTTTTCATTGCATAAACATTTTAGGAGAGTGTCACATAGACACATAAAATTAAATTATTAGAAGTAATTTTTAAAAAATAAATTAAAATATATTTTTCTAAAAAATAAAAATTAAGTAATTTATCTCATACTTTTCATTTTTTAAACTAGTCATTGCTCACAAATTAATACCTATTTTGTATACTATTTGCATTGTTAGCCACTACATGTCAATGTTTATAACGTCTTTATGTTGAAGTCAAGATGTAGAAATTAGTTGAATATATTTAGTATATGGAATAATTTCATTTATATGTGTAAAGAATTTTATTATTATAAAATGCATATTCAATTTGGAAATTATGAGCTTGATAATAACATTGGTAATCTTTGTACAAGAAGGTACTAAATCCTAGAGACAATTGAGCATTAATATTTAACCATCTATAATAAATATTACCTCCTAATACATGATCGAGTATTAAGATTTGAATTCTAATCACTTGTTGCTTCAACATTATAAACTTCTTTATTATGATGTGATATAGATGATCATTTAATTGATCTAGGCACTTCTATCCCACATTAATTAATATGTCATGTGAATAGGCTAAGTGAAAATTATTGATATGACATCTTAGTTATTTCAACCTTGTCTTTGTAACTTGTACTAATAATTAGATCTCTAGGCTACATTAACGAAGATGGCATGTGAATAAGCCAAGTGAACAACATTGATGTGACTTCTTGGTTCCTTCAAACGTGTTGTAATGGTTAAGAACATTTGTTTCCTCCTATGAGGCCACAAGTTCAAATCCAGAGGGGGTAGGGTATGTATTCCTCCGTAGACTTTACCAGTCAAATCGTTGGGTGGAGGGGATCCCTTGTCCCACAAACAAGGGGGTCTCATAAACCAATTTGGTGTCTGGCTTGGTCGTGACCTTAAAAATAGATTATTAATACAGCTTGAGTGGGCCTAATGGTTAAGAACATGTGTTTCCTCTTAAGAGGTCACAAGTTCAAATCCAAAGGGGGGTAGGGTATATATACCTCCGTAAACTTTACTAGTTAAACTGAGGGAGTCCCTTGTCCCATAAACAAGAAGATCTCATACACCAATTAAATGTGTAGCTTGATTATGACCTTAAAAATAAATTATTATTATTATAATAACTTGTACCAATAATTATATATCCACTACAATAACAACTCTGGTCATTAACAACATTGTAGTTTTGGAGACTTCTATTTTCTAATGGCTCTTTGATACCTTTAAAATATTGCATTCAACATAAAACTTGTTGAATAGATTGAGAAATATGATAGTCAGTCTTAAGGATAATTTGTGTCATGCTATGTTGCAAAAAAGGAAACATAATTTGAAGTAAAAGGTATGGATTAGATTTTAATAACCAATCCTCCATGGGCTTTAGTTAAGTGAGTGGAGTTACAGATAAAAATTGATTCTCATTGTTCGATGGGACTGGGCATTACTAAAAATCTTTCCAGCGCATCATTAAATCTTTTACAATCTTTATTCACGGGTAGGATGGACGCACATAACGTGTCAGACAGCTTGCAAAGGAATGTGGTATTCAAAGAAGAATAAAAGAATTCAGGTCGGTGGTCCTTATATTATTGTGGGATGCTTGTGAGAGCTAATTCCAACCACTCGTTCTAAGCCCTTCAATTCAATTATTATAAGGATTTCTGCTTTTATTGAATTCAAGTATTATACGACACTTGCTTTAGTAAAAGTTAATTTTTTTTTTCCACGGAAATGTTTCTCTATATATTCAACAGAATATAAAAATTTACAAAACAACGACTGTAACAAAGATACAGAACAACGACTATAACATATAACATAGGCCTGTATGCACTTCAGCAACCAGTTGATAGGGCAAATGGATCACCGAATGGGCAGATCCAAGAGTTTTTCCAAACAGAAACCAGTCAGATAGAAATCCGGCCCGGGAAATCGCCGATAGGCCAGAGCCTTTTCAGATCAATGCTCACTGTAGCCAAATGATCCGATCTCCAGATAGACTTCCACTTCAGATTTTGAGTAAGATTGGGGGGCCTTCGTTGCCTTCCTCCCATCTGGAGAAAGTCAAGAACCCGAGAGGATGAGATAAAGCCAACTTTGATAGATGATCCGCAATGGCGTTGTCTTCTCTGTAAATATGGGAGGTAGAGAGGCTCTTAAACATTCTTCTGGCTTCTGAGGTTCTCTCTTTCTAGCTTTCCAGCGCTGCTGATCAGAGGTCAGCTTTATCATTTATCCAATCGATGATGACTTTTGAGTCTCCTAGAAGAATCATCACATCGATGTTTAGCCTTTGTTCTAGGATAAGGGAAGCCCACGCCCCCAGAAGTTCGGCCTTGGTGTTGGTGCCTTGTTCACCATTTAGAGTCCATCTGAAAGAAGTTTGGGCGTTGATGGAGATATGGCCTCCCGCCCCACAACGAGATCCATCCAGTTGAGTTGTTCCGTCAAACCAGGCAATGGCTTTGTCAAAAGGGAGAGATGTAAAAGAACTTTGTTTTGTCCGGGTAATGGTAGGATGAGGTCGAACGAATGCATTGAGAATGAGATTTGTCACCAAGTAGATCGGAGGGGGTTTATCATCAAAGATTGCGGCATTTCTTGCCAACCAGACTTTCTAGCAGACAGTGGCTGGCAGCGAAGGGTAGGTCTGAGGTCTTGAGCACCAAGAATTGAAACAGGATGAAATGGAGGGTTCAAGCCATTGTTCAGAAAATTTTAGAGAAGTTGTGGCATGGTGCCAAACTTGCTGGAAGAAATGGCAGCGCACGAAGAGGTGGAATGTAGTTTCGTTGTCCTCCTTACACAAAATACATCGATTTGGTCCTGACCAGCCACGTTTCTGTAGGTTTTCCTAGACAAGGATTTTGTTTTCCGTCATGAGCCAAGTGAATAATTTAAGTTTGAGAGGACAGTTCCACTTCCACAGTCTAGTGCACCAAGTCCTATCTCGGGTGTGCTAGGATGCTTCAGTCAGTGCTTTGTAGATGTTCCGGACAGAAATGTAGCCAGATTTATCTCCCCCTGTCCATATAAGAGTGTCAGGTCTATCCTGTAGGCGTATGCCGGCTTCAGTAAGATGTTGTGTGTACCTATTCCATTCGGCTGTGAGCTCAGTGTTTAGATTCAGCAAGGAACTAGTGACCCAGGACTCACCAAGAGTGTTGCTTCGGTGAGTGTCTTTTAATTGAAACAGACAAAAAAGGCCTAAACTGTGTAGGTGCTCCAGCAGTTGGGAGGAGAGCAGGGCTTTTTTGCCCATGCCAAGAATCGCATCTCTGCCAACTTCAATAGCAGTTCCGGAGGCAGGTAGCCATGCGACCCAATGAAGTAGCACTGAGAGCGATTTTAGTAAATGCTTCCACGTTTGTGAGCCCCCAGGGGGGCGAAGAGGAGGCAGATCTGAGCCAGGTATGGACCGATAGATGAGAGATATATTTATCTTTTATAAGCTTATTCCAAATGCCTGTTGTCATTAGAGTTCGCCAGAGTGTATTCGCCGAGAGTGCAAGGTAGGTGAGGTGAAGGTTCCTCAGGCCCCAGCCACCTAGAGCTATTGGCTTTGAGAGAGTTTCCCACCCACAGAGATGGATACCTTTGCTATGTTTGCTGCCATTCCATAGGAAGTTAAAAATCAGTTGGCGGAGCTTCTTTAGCACCGAGTGTGGGATGTGTGCCAAAGCCATCCAGTACACCGGAAGACTTTCCAGAACTGCCTTGATCAAAATGTATCTGCCTCCCATGGATAAACATCTATTACACCAGAGTTGTATTCTGCGCTCAAACTTCTCAAATAGCCAACTCCAGTCCTTTGCTTTGTAGCTGTAGGGTTTAATGAAGTAACCGAGATAGTGAAATCCGGCCGCCAAGTCTCGAAAATCAAAGCCGAAAAGTGATTTTAGTTCCAACAATAAAGCGTCCCTCACACCTGTGGCTAAGAAGAAAGATTTCTGAAAATTTATTTTTAAACTTGAAACAGAGCAGAACGAGGTTAGCGCAATAGAAATTTATGTCCATTCAGCCAAGGAAGCTGAAGTCATAATAATCACATCACCTACGAAGAGTAGATGCAGAATATGAGTCAGTCTAGCAGCTTTGATTCCAGTGAGTTTGCCAGATGTCTGACTTCCTTTTAACGGGATGGTGAGACTTTCTAAAACCAGAATGAAAAGGAGGGGAGAGAGGGGGCACCCCTGTCGAAGCCCTCTTTCATTGCGTAAGGCTTTGGAAGCCTCGCCATTGATTAAAACTGCCAGGTTGGCTGTGGTTATGTAGCCCATCATCCAATTTGTAATGGCTGTCCCAAATCCACATTAGAGAAGGATGAGTTTTAAGAAATTCCAATTTATGCAGTCAAAGGCCTGCTTGAGATCCAATTTTAGAAGGATGGCCGGCAAGTTTTTTGTTTTGATGTTGTGTAAACACTCCTGCACGGTGCCAATAGCATCTAGAATTTGCCTACCCTTGAGGAAGCCGAGCTGCTCCTCTGCCAGAGCCCAGGAGAGAAGAGGGCGGATTCTATTGGCAATGATCTTTGTTATTATCTTGTAGCTGAGATTACAGAGCGAGATCGGTCTGTAATCCGAGAAGTGGCGGGGGTGATTTTGCTTGGGGATCAGGACTATAAAAGTTGTGTTTAAATGCTTGTTAACGAATCCACTGATCCTTGAGTTTTCAACAGCCTCTAGCAGATCTTGTCCCATTAAGTCGAAGTAATGGAGATAGTGTTCCACAATCCATCCATCGGGATCGAGACTCTTTTCTTTTTTAAAGCCTTTTAAAACCTGATGAATTTCCTCTAATGTGCAGGGATTGTTCAAAGCTTTTGCTTCCTCGACGGTCACCATCCGTGGGAAAAGTTGTGCTAATTCGATTTGATCCTGTAGGGAGATTTGCAAATCTTCTTTGTAGAAAGACTGGAAGTGTTTGTGCGCCTCTTGTTTTATGTCTTTTGTCCTATTTAGTATGCTTCCATCCTCACTCTCCAAATCCCAAATAAAATTTTTGTTTCTACGATGGTTGGCGAATCAGTGGAAGAAACAAGTGTTGTTGTCCCTGCTAGAGAGCCAGAGCGCTCTACTTTTCAGCCGCCACCTATCCTCATCTGCTCGGAGTATGCGTGCGCGTTCAGCCTCTAAAAGATGTAGATCAGCTTCACAATCGAAATTCTAGTCGGTCCGTGCCTTTTGTCTGAGTAGTGTTGTGATTTGTAGTTCAACTCTGTTTAGACAGGTGACGTCTTGTGCTTTTTTTTTTGGCAGCCAGCTAATGGTATTGGCCCGCAGACAATTTAGTTTCCTAATCAAATTGCCTTGGGAATCCCCAGGAGTCGAGTGGGATGAATCAGTCCAGGTTGATCTGACAATCTGATCGAAGGCTGGCTCTTGCAGCCAAGCCGAGTTGAATTTAAAGGGATAGTTCGATCCCAAATTACTTTTCCCAAGTTGAAGACAGATGGGTGTGTGATCAGAAATGTAAGGCAAGTCAATCCAGGCCCGAGCCAAGTAAGATGGTTTTAGCAAATCTTCAGAAATTAAGAAGCGATCCAGGCATTTTTCAATACCAGAGATGCCTGCTCTCCCATTACGCTAGGTGGGCAGAAGTTCTGCCGGCTCCAGATCCACTAGAGCATTTTTTGTGAAGAGGGAGGTGAAAAAAGTTGCTAGAGGATCAGTCTTTGCCTTGTCACCCCAGATCTCCTTAGAGCTGAGCGTGAGGTTCAGATCACCAGCTATTATAAGATCTTTTATGGCTAGGAGGCCAAGGCGGTCTAATTTCTCCCAAAAAAGTCTGCGGTCCAGACAGGGTCCATATGTATTGAGCAAGTTCAGGAAGGTGTTAAGCTCCAAGCAGGTACCAGTTAATAGAATTCCACCCGGACTGAGCATCGGGTTGAAGTCAAAATAAAATGGATCCCAGGCCGCCGGGAGTCCACCTGAGGTTCCGATAGAGCTGGCCACACAAGCCATCCAGTCTGGTCGGAGAGCGAAAATGAAGTTCCTGGCAACTTCAGCGTCCACCAGTGTTTCTTGTAGGAAAATAACCGTCGGTCTGTGTTTATCCAGTAGACGTCTCAAGGATGCTAATTTCAGGAGACCTCCAACCCCTTTGATGTTGAGGGAGATGATGATCATGATTTTGCCCGAGCTTGGGCTTTTAATCCTCTAAGTGCCCGAGTTTGATCAGTGGTAAGCAAGGCTGAGCTTGAAGCCTCTACAATTGCCTTTTTTCTCGCACTGCGAGTTTTGAGTGAGGAAATCTCTGAGCCCAAGCCTCTGGACCAAGAGGGGGCTGTCGCAGGTTGCTCTAATACTCCCGAGGTTGAGGATGTGGTGTCGAAGCTGACCGAGGGTGGGATGAGTTGTTTGCCGAGATACTTCGGAATAGGGAGAGAGTCAAAGGGTAGAGGAGGTGCGGGTGGGATATTAAGAAGCATCTGGTCCAGGTCCCGAGCCGAAAAAGGTTGTTCAGTGTATCCAGGGGGAGGGGTAAGATCATTTTCTAGAAGAGCAGAGTTAGCAGGAGGCTGTGAACTTGAGGGGTCGCTGAGAGGAGAAAGGCTGTTCGAGGGGAGGGAAGAGTGGACTAAAGGCCTTGGAAGAAGTCCAAGCAGTTCTAGTGGCGGGTTAGAGGAAGCCAGGGTGTTTAGATTAGCAGGGATAGGGGGCGGAAGAGGAAGGTCTGTGGGGATTTCAGAGGAAACCTGTTGTTGGGAGTTTGAAGCCTGCGAGTTTAACTTGAGTCTCTCCCAGGCGGAGAGGGAGTTGTAAAGCGATGGGCAAAAAAGCTTGATCTTACTTACCAGGGTCTCGGTTTGTAGATCAAGGCTCATAGCTTGCTGATGAGATGTAGACGCCGCTTCAACATCTTCAGGCTGTGTATCGTAGCCATTGAAGCCGACCTCCTTCGACTGATCATCCTTTGGTTCAGTGGAAGTGTGCTTGAAGCAGTCACGTCTCAGGTGGCCGGTTCTTCGGCAAAAAGAACAACGGAACGGGATCCCAAGATAGTCGAGTCTTTGAGCAATAAGGATGCCTCTCCAGTCAATGTTCAGGACTTCCGGGAGTCCTGCATGGATATCCATCTCTACCATTATCTTAGCCATTTTTCTATCAGACAAGACCAGAGAAAGAGTGTCCACTGTTAAAAAACGTCCTAAAGAAGATCCAATGAGCTCGAGGGCCTGATGATTCCAGAGTTGTAGAGGGAGGCCTGGTAATAGGACCCAGAGATGCCTGCAAGAGAAGTGTTCGGTGGACGGATTAAAGCTAAGCCTCCATCTCTTGAGCATGAGACTTCCACCACCAACTGCCCAGAACTTTTCCAGAACTCGGACTGAATCCTTAGGCATCTTAAAAATAAAGCCAATCCACCCATGTTGAAGGTATAATACCTTGGGGAGATATCCTAGAAGAGGCTTCTAGGAGTCCGTGATCCAGTCGTCCAAACACATGTTGCATTTTTCCTTGTAGGCAAGTCTACCAACCAGGGCACAGAGTGCCAGGTTACAGGCCTCAGAAAGTCCAACATCCATGCCCAGGACAAGTTTTGGGTGTGATTTTTTTGGTTTCTAGACCCTCTGTGACTTTTTTTGAGTGGTATTGGGATGAGGTCTGCTGGAGGGAAAGCTTGTCTTAGGGTGGATCCCACAACTCCGAGAGTAAGCAGACTGCTGTGAGGTGTCTGTCACAGTAAAAGGCTTCAGTAGAGGGTCTCCCGGGGCTGTGGTATGGGGAGGAGTGCCAGAAGCAAGGGACTGAGAGACTGGAATGCGCTTTACTTTACAATAGTGGTTGCTAATCATCTCATCGATGGAGGTGATGATATCCGGGTGGTCCCAAGGGTCCCCATTCTGTCTTTCAGCGAAGTCCGAGTTTTGATTCTCCATCTTGGAGACTGCTAAGTCCACGAGGGATAAACTTTTGTCTGAGGTGAGGAAAGACACAGGAAAGTCCTGACAGGAGCAGGAGGGATTGCTAAATCCAAAAAAAATGGTCGGGTGTAGTGCGAAAGACAAATGGTTTATCAAACAGATCTGATACAGTAAAGCCTCGGGGGAAAGGTCTGTTGTCGGGTGAGAGAAAAGAAGACCGGCTGACAGGAACCGAGTCCGCCTTTCCAGATCCACTAAAGGGTACAGGTAGCCTGGAAGTCAATGACACCGGATGGAAAGGTTAAGAAAAGGGAGTCGATAGGCCAGGTCTAAGGGATAAAACAATCAGTCCAGCTCTGTAATCCACTGTCTGTGTCCAGGCCTTGTCCGACCCACCACTGAGCGCGCCAGTTAAACAGAGGACTGTTTCATCGGCCAAGTGCTGTGTGTCCAAGCTCTGGTTCGAAGGGTTGTGGTGCCCGCCCGGTCCGGTGCCTCTCCAGTTCAAACCAGACGTTCGCGCCCATTCTCGCTACATGTTCAGGCCCGCACATATATCTACCAGAATGCCTTTTCATAGTAAAAGTTAATTTAAGTGAGTGGAGTTACGGATAAAAATGATTCTTGCTGTCAGACCGGCAGTTGCTTTAGCAAAAGTTAACTTCAGTGAGTGGAGTTACGGATAAGAATGATTCTCGCTGTCAGACCGGACTTGGTTTTACCAAAATGTAGCATGGAATAACCTTTCAATCTTTTTTAAAGTGTGATGTAGCATGGAATAACCTTTTTTTAAGTGTGATGTAGCTGTGATGGAATGATTAGCCTCTTGTTCTAGCTCGGAGTAAGCGTAGAATAACCTCTCATTCTTATTCTTACTCGTCGCTGCCACGAAATCACGAGCACACTAATCTTCTGCAATAATTATCTTAAGCTTATATAAACTTGTGACATTCAGCGGAGACCAGATAACTAGATTCGAGGAGTGAAGTCTCAGAAGCTTCGTCGGTGGGTGTTTGCGTGAATAGCCGGTGCTACTACGCTGAACAAAGCAAGAGTGGTACGAGAGTCGAAGGAAACATGGCAGAAGCAGCTGTTGTTAGCGCCCTTATAGACAAATTCGCTCCTATGGTCGCAAACAAACTCTACCAAGAGGTATCGCTGATTGTTAATTTCAGAAAGGATTTTGAATTCTTTTGTGAAGAGCTTTTTTCCATTAAATGTCTTTTAACGGACGCCGGAGAGAAAAGGAGCTACAGTTCAGTGTCCAATTGGCTTGACAGTATTGAGGATTTTGTGGCCGATGCTGAGTACCTAATGGAGCAATGTGGGTCAGTTGATAAATTCTTTGCCAAACTGAAATTCCGGTTAAAGATGGGCCACAAGATCAGGGAATTAAAGGAGCGACTCAAGCAGATCCGAGGGAAAGCTAAAGACCTCAAATTGCTTAAGGCTGTTCTCGATTTGAATGCTCATGGTCAGGCAAGGGATGCAGATGGTTTTAACGAAAGGAGGGAAATATCCTATGCTCTTCTTCAAGAATCACAAATTGTGGGCATGGACGGCGATATTAAAGTGATTACTGAATGGATATTGAAGGAAGACAACCCTCCAGTCATTGCAGTTGTGGGCATGGGAGGGCAGGGCAAAACCCTTCTCCTCCAGCGTGTTTTCAACAGCGAAGAGATACGTCAACATTTCGACCATCGGGTTTGGTTGGCGATCTCTCAAAAATTCGTTGTTACGGAGTTGCTCCGCCAGGTTCTCAGGGAATTCGAGCCAAAGTTTGATTCGAAGGACCTAAACAAGGGGGAGCTTATAGAGGAGATTCAGAAAAATTTAGAAGGAAAACGCTGTCTATTTGCTGTTGATGACGTGTGGGACATATATGCCTGGGAGGACATTGGCCTGCCATCCAGAATCCAAGATAAGGTTGTGGTGACAACCCGTCAGGACAACATTGCAAAGGCTTTGGGAGCTGGAGATCATATTCTCCCCAAAAATAGTTTATCAGAAGAAAACAGTTGGCAGTTGTTCTGCCTCCATGCCTTCCCAAATGGTGCACATCATTGTCCAGAGGCGCTGGACAAGATAGCCCGCGAAATTGTAAAGAAATGTGGCGGACTGCCACTTGCCATCAAAACAATAGGAGCTTATTTGGCAAGATTAGTAAGGGGACATCCTAATGATTGGGAATTGACCCTTCATCATCTAAATGAAGCACATGGCATGCGCGACCGCGTTATGCCGTCTTTGAAGTTAAGTTACCAGGCTTTGCCTCCTCATCTAAAGCCTTGTTTTCTTTACTGCTCTGTTTTTCCTAAGAATACTCAAATACAGTCCCAATATTTAGTGTATGCATGGATTGCTCAGGGATTTGTTTCTGCACAATTACAAGAGTCGTACAGTGTAGGGCGATCCTACATGTATGATCTTATTGATCGATGCCTCATCGAAGTTTCAGAGGTTGGTTGGAATGGACGAGTACAGAGTTGCAAAATGCACGACTTACTCCATGATTTAGCTGTTTCTGAGCAAACTAAATGTTTGCTCAAACCCGGAGGACAATTGGAAAGGATACCAGCGGAAGAGTGCCAAGGATTGCGTAGAATTTCATTGATGAAAAATGAGATATCTACAATCCAGAAGGGCATCCCGTGTCCAGGGCTCCGAACTCTATTGCTATCTCATAATGACCGTCTTACATAATCTCTTCCAGCTTTTTTGACAATATGAGATATCTGTGTGTGTTAGATTTAAGTCATATTTCCATCACATCATTGCCCGACTCTATCGGGGATTTGAGGCTTTTAAAGTACCTGAATTTATCTAGGACAAGGATTAATAAACTGCCCGAGTCCTTGAGTGGTCTCCGGCACCTCCAGTTTCTGGATGTTAGTGAGACTCGTATAACTAGGCTGCATTCAGGGATAGATAAGCACAAATATATGCTACATTTGAATTTAGGCTGGATGTTGAAGGATTGCGCTGTGGGAATATCGAAGCTCATCTATCTACAGACGTTGAAAGGTGTTAGAATCACTGTTGGAAATGCAGCGAGTGCCAATGCCTTGCAACTGAGGGATCTCGAAGGATTGACACTTCTCCAACACCTATCATGAAATATTGAATCAAACCAATCTGGTGATCATCAACTGGAGGACGACGGGATTTTTCGGGGCATGACAAAGATGCGGACCCTCTATGTTTATTATTTTGGTTCCGGTGGGAGCCTCCATCTTCCAACCGACATGGAAGCAATGGAACGCCTTGAAATAGTTGAGCTTTGTCTTTGCCCGGTTCCTAAATGGATTTTTCAGCTTCAGAATCTCATGGAGCTAACATTAAAGGGGTCCCGTGCAGATTTTAGAGGGTTAGAAAAGATTCCTAATCTGAAAAAGCTACACTTGGAGTACAATCATAACCCGGACTTCATTGAATTTCTCAAATTGGAAGAGCTGGTCATAAGTTATTTTACGCATTTGAAAAGCATTCCCTCGTTCCACGAGGATGCAATGCCGAGATTGAGGTGTTTGAGAATGCGGGGGTGTGAACTGGTGGAAAATATGCCGGAAGGATTAACGAAGCTGAAGAATCTTAAAGAAGTAGAGGTACAGATGCGGGTTGATTCCGTGGAGAACTTCGAGTACGGGAAAAGGCATTGTTGGCAAAGTTTGAAAGACCGCCAAATTAAGATCAAAGTGGAAGTTTATGATGATGATGGAAGTTTAAGAGTGATGTGAAATGTTAGGGATAAGATATGAATATGTATATGTAAATGTGGTGTAGATTAGGGATAAGATATGAATATGTAAATGTGGTGACATTCTAGAATATTGTCGTATCTTTATCATAGATGATGCAGGAGCATCGACTAAGGCCAGCAATGTGACCATGTTGTTACATGTTGTGGTCTGAATTTAATGATAGTTTGTGTCTTGTTTGGTTTGAAAATAGGAATAAGTGGCTGTTTAAGAGCTCCCTGCGTGGAGATTGAGCCACCTAGTCAGGTTGTTAAAGATTGTTAGTAGTAATCGGTTGTCTAAATTTAGTAAAATTCCTAAATTTTAGTAGAATATCGTGCTTCTCACTTTTACTTATTAAATAGTGTCGTATCTTTATCATATTAAATATTATCGTATGTTCACTTTTACTTATTAAATAGTGTCGTATCTTTATCATATTAAATATTATCGTATGTTTATCAAAGACCATTTTGTTAGTATGCATATGATATTTATGTAAGTATTCAATAATATAAAAGAGAAGAAAAACCAAAAGGCCAGCAAGAGTGAAGAATGAGGTTAATAAAATACCCTCGGGGTCTCTACACAGGGAGGGTGTATCGCGTCACTTTTTGTTTAACATACTTTGTTAAGTGATGTTAATTCTATCTTTCATATTATATAATATTACAGACTTTGATGTAAAGGTGTTTTTAGTGAGTTTGGGTAAGTGTATTTTAAGCCATTTATTTAAGGGAGAAGTTACAAGTTTAAAGTTTAAAATGTAATTTAATTTAAAATTGAAAAAATAATTTAATTTAAAATGTTTTATATGTGTAATTTATGTATATTTTGATGATATGTAGTGGTATATAAATTTATCATTAATAAAGCTAAAATTATGATAATATTTTTGAAGATGTATAATTTTACAAATATTTAAATATTGATTTTAATTATTATTTGAATTGAAACATACTTTTTAGAAAATAATAATTGGTGATTGAAAATTTT